>OY754954.1:1280000-1446049 GCA_963576515.1 Cryptocephalus primarius
TACACAAGTATTCGGTTCTGTAGATAACTCTGAATTATCTTTTTAAGGTACGTTGGTACTCCCAGCTTATCTAATGCCAGACAGATATTTTCCCATCTAGCTGAGTTGAAGGCATTTTTGACATCAAGAGCAGCGAGCATGCAGTACTTTTTACTCCCGCGCTTCCACCGCACCCCAGAAGTTGCCTCTCTTGCTATGGTGGCGACTCGGCAGACAGCGTCGAGCGTTGAACTCCCCTTTCTGTATCCATATTGATTATCTGCTATAAGATGTCCAGCAGCGGCTTCAATCCGGTTGGAAATAAACCGTTCAAGTATTTTACCCGCGGAATCCAGCATGCACAGTGGGCGATAGGATGATGGATCATCAGGTGGCCTATTGCCTTTAGGCATGAGCACGAGTCTCTGTCGCTTCCATCGCAGGGGGAAAATTCCTTCGGCAAGGCATTTATTGTAAGTATCCAAAAACATCTGTGGAGATGCTCTCACTGCCGTCTTCAGCGCCGCATTTGGGATGTTGTCAATGCCCGGCGCCTTGTTGTTTCCAATCCTGCTACTTGCTCGGAGAAGCTCCTCTCGGGTGATCAGCGGAATATCACCTTCTTCTTTTTCTACATAGTAGTCGTAGGGCTCGTGTTCTGGAAACAAGGTTCTCACTATCCTTTCAAGTTGCTCGGAGCATGTGGGTTGCTGTCTTGAGTTGCTCTTCAGACGGGTCATGACGACCTTGTAAGGTGTTCCCCAAGGATCTTTGTCTACTACTTCGAGCAGCTCGGCCCAGCATTGTCTCTTACTGTGCTTGATAGCTTTTGTCAGCTTGGACCGTGTTAACTTGAACTCCTTTTCCAATTCCGGGAAAGCAGGTTTACCTCTCGATCGTTGTGCTCTGCTTCTTGCTCTATGACATTCCGCACGACATTTTGCGACTTGGTCGCTCCACCAGTAAACTGGTGTGTGGTGATTCTTGCCTTTCCTCCTCGGCATGGCGGCGTCGCAGGCCTTTGCCACCTTTTTCATGACGTCCTCTACTTTCTCTTCAGCAGTTGAGCCTTCAGCACAGTGGTCCTCTATACTGATGCGCATGGCATCTGCGTCGAAGGTACTCGCTTTCCAGCCGAGGAACTTATTTTTCAGTGTCCGTCGATACCTGGACATCTGCTGTCGTGGAACTTTCCAGATTATGGCGCAATGATCGCTATGTGTGTATATGTCGGTCACCTTCCAACAAATATCACCCTTGACGATGCCACTGCTGATGAACGTTAGATCGATTATCGAGCTGGCTTCTCCTCTGATAAAAGTTGGCTTTTTTCCGTCATTTAGCAACGTGAGGTCAAGGGTGGAAAGTGCTTCTAGAAGTAACCGTCCTCTCCTCTTCGTCTCTTTACTGCCCCATTCTACAGCCCAGGCGTTAAAGTCCCCCGCGATGGCCACTGGGCTACGGGTCTTTGCGTCGTCCACGAGTCGATCCAAGACTGTTTCGAATTTTTCCTGCGACATGCTCGGTGGCATGTAGCAGCTGTAGATGTACATTCCGCTTACCTTCACCCTTACGAAAGCTTCTTCTGGTTTTTCCATCGTTTCCTGGAAGGGTTGTTTGCCACAGGCCCATATGGCTGCTGTACCTGTCGCATCCGTCCTCCAGGAAGGTCCGTCAAGGTCCTTGTATTGGTCCGCAACTACTACTACATCTGCTTTTTCCTCACGAACTGTCTGTGCCAACAGATTTTGTGCGGCCTCACGGTGGTTCAGGTTAATCTGTAGTACTTTTAACGCCATCTTTGCAGAAGAGCTAGGTACGCCTTTTCGTAGACTGGACATCTCCTGTTCCCCGGTGTGTGATTCGTCTCCCTGTTTCCGGGGTCTTTACAAAGGCTACAGCAGAGTTTTCCGTTACATTTCTCTGCATTGTGACCCTCCTCGCCACATTTGAGGCAGCGGTTGGATCTGTCAACTTCCGAGGTGCAGTTCTTCGTAATATGTCCGTATTGCCAGCACTTAAAGCATTTGGTGGGCCTGTGTGTGTGTGTGTGTGTGTGTGTGTGTGTGTGTGTGTGTGTGTGTGTGTGTGTGTGTGTGTGTGTGTGTGTGTGTGTGTGTGTGTGTGTGTGTGTGTGTGTGTGTGTGTGTGTGTGTGTGTGCGTGCGTGCGTGCGTGCGTGCGTGCGTGCGTGTGTGTGTGTGGGTGCGTGCGTGTGTGTGTGTGTGTGTGTGTGCGCGCGCGCGTGCGCGTGCGTGCGTGTGCGCGTGCGTGCGTGTGCGCGTGTGTGTGCGCGTGTGTGTGTGCGTGTGTGTGCGTGCGTGCGTGCGTCCGGGCGTACGGGCGTGCGGGCGTGTGCGCCTGTGCGCGTGTGCGCGTGTTCACACACTCTTTTTTCTACGTCGTCTTTTTCTTCCTCCTCAAACGTGCTCCTCGTTCTCCTCTTCTCTTCTCACCTCAGGCGTCTCCCCCCGGTCAGCTTGCTCGTCCAGTGTGATGTCCTCATACACTGGACGAGCTGGTGTCGATGTAGGGAGAACCGTCACAACACTCTGGATTGTTGCTGGTCCCGGCCTCCACAGGGGTAGTCGCAGTGGCCCTCCAGACGCCACCAGCTTGTCGCCCTTCTGGACCGGAACTAGAGCGTTGATCGGCCGGAGGGAGCTAAACGAACCATCTATTATTTCGAAGGATGAATCGTTCAGCTCCTCACGTTGTCGCTTTAGGTGAACCTGCAGTTTCATCGATTTGACGGGAGCGGACAAGATTGCGAAAGTGAAGTGTGCTTTTCATTCTCGAAGATATCTCTATATATATGAAACGGTTGGATCTTTCCCCACTCCTCCCTTCTTACACATGCTACACTATTCTCGTCCTTATGGTAGTGCACTCACAATAACACCTATATATTTTCATCTTATTCCATTAGAATTCTATACTATGTTTATTATTTAACAGTAAAATTACCTTTCTTAGGTTAAAAGTAGTACTCTAATTTGTGCAAATTGTAAAACTTAGGTGGCTTCGTAAAGTCATATGTATTACAGAACTGGTCTTTCGTTTAAGAATACCTCTTTGTTTATTTACTTCTTCTCCAACAATACATTCCCTCACCTTGTCATATATATTCTTTAAAGGTTCATATTATTTTACTACTAAACATTTAAAACAGACTCTTTTACAGCGTTTAAAATTTCCCTATTTTTTCTTATCCGTTGATCATCATAGGTCTTCCCTTTAGACTTTCCTTTTCGGGGACGTTATTCATACATGAAAATAACCTCTTAAGAGTTATAACTTCAGATAACTTCATACTATAACTTTCAGATATAGTATGTAAGTATCCTTACATGGCATATAATTTCACTTTGTATTTATTTGTTGGTACCTAGGGATATTATTACGTTAATCTTTTTTTTTAGTAGTGAACCGAAAATTACTTTGAACATTATGGTAGTAGGACGTTTATAATGTTAAATTTTTATTTCGTATATATTTCTTATTTCGTTTTATATGAATTCCGTTTAATGTACCCACATGCTAATATATGTTAATTTTTACTACAAAATTTCTTTGTTTACTATAATTTTAACAGGTGCCTACAATATTTATACTAATTTGATTTCCGGAATACGTTTTAATGTGATATATGTTTATTTCAACAAACACTGGTTGTCGATATTTCGGTACATTATCTTCCTTGTAGTTCACTTATTTGCTTACTGTAATATATCGAAATATAGTCCGACATATGTTTCCTTTCACTAGTGGATTTTCACACTTATTTTCGGTTTTTCTATTGTGATTTTCAACTGATTTTTTTTTTTTTTTTTTTTTTCGTTAAGAAAAGGCGGCACTTAGTTTTTAGCTTGCACTTAATATTTCACAGGAAATTTCATAACACATTTCTCTTACAGATGGGGTTAATTACCTTTTACCTTGATTTCTCAGATTTCACAAGCATTCCATTGAATTTTTTCATTTGGGGAGGGCCAAACGAGGTTAACTCAAGCTTGGGGTTATCGAATGTCTAGAAAAATGTGTGGGAATTATTTTTCAATCACACCCTCTAAACTGGGTGTTACTAACACAATGTTAACGAAACTCGATTTTCTATTCAGTTACTTCTTTTTTGGTGGTGTTTAGGAAATACCTAGACGAAGGTGGGGGTTATTTTTTGTTCATTTCGATAGCTAGACTATTCTACCAAACAGCATGAAGTATTAGAATATTCACCCGTAACTTTTACTACTTGCTACACAATATGAAACACTCAATGGCTTATATGTTTAAAGAAGTGGAGGGGGTAGGGCTAACAACATCTTCTTAGTACGTTAGATGAGGAGCACTCGCAATGTTAACGAAACTCGAATTTCTATTCATATACCTTCTTAATAAAGTACAACATATGTGTACTTTTAGCCGAGAGGTAACTCCTCCGCCTACCACACAGAAGACCCGAGATCGAGAGCCTACTCACATCTTCTTTTTCACCCACAAAGCACACTGAAGTCAAGGGTTAAGAGGGATCACGGGGTCATGAGTCATAGATTATGGGTCATGGAGTGCGGGAACCGGTTTTCCAGGTCGGAGTAGATAATCTGAATCTCAAACAGGTTTCTACATGTTGTCAAACCGGTTTTCAAGTTCTGGGTCAATAACCTGAATCCTAGACAGGTTCAAACAGGTTTTACATGTCGTCAAACCGGTTTTTAAGGTCGGAGTCAATAACCTGAATCCTAGACAGGTTCAAACAGGTTTTACATGTCAAACCGGTTTTTAAGGTCGGAGTCAATAACCTGAATCCTAAATCTGTTACAGATGTCTTATTACTTCACTACTGGAAATACCTTCGAGGAGCACCTGGACAACCTGTTGAAAAAGGGCAGAAGATGGAAATGGACTACGTACCAGGAAGAAGCTTTCCGTCGCCTTAAGGGGAGTCTGACACATACCCCTTTGTTGATGAGCCCCGATTTCACCCGACCCTTCGTCCTCCAGACCGATGCATCCGACCATGGACTGGGGGTCGTTTTGACGCAAAATACAGAACAAGGAGAACGTGTCATTGCCTACGCCAGTAGAACACTCAACGACGCCGAAAGATCCTATTCTGTCACCGAAAAGGAATGCCTTGCCGTAGTTTGGGGTGTCGAGAAGATGCGACCCTATTTAGAAGGCTACCGATTCACCGTCAAAACTGATCATCAATCCCTGAAATGGCTACAAATTGGAGAATCTATCCGGCCGTCTCGCTCGTTGGAGGATGTACCTTCAACAATTCGATTACGAAATAGAGTATCGGAAAGGTACCCTAAATCGAGTTGCCGACGCCCTATCACGAGCTCCTCTACCCGATCCGGTTTTAGTGGTGACGCAGGATTACACCTGCTCATGGTATAATAGGAAGTTACAGGATGTCCGTGCGAATCCCGAGGGTAACCCGGAATACTGTGAGAAGGAGGGGAAACTGTTCCGACACTTCTGGGATACACAAGATAAGAACGAACCCGAATTAGTGGATCCGTGGAAACTATGTGTTCCGAAAGAGTTCAGAACTCTAGTGATGGCCGAAAACCATGACGAACCGACGGCAAGGCACAAGGGAATTGCCAAGACGACCGCCCGAATTGCCCTACGATATTACTGGCCCGGTATGTACAAAGATATCGCTAAATATGTCCGAAATTGCGAATTCTGCCAAAAGTACAAAGTAGAACAGCAAAAACCGCCAGGAATAATGCAGCCGTCTAGGAACCAGGAACCGTGGGAAACTGTCTGCACCGATTTGATGGGCCCTTTACCCCGTTCCGCAAAAGGCAACCAATACGTTGTGATGTTATGAGTTGAAGTGTTTTGGAAGGGTGGTCCAAAAATTATAGCTAAAATTGTAGAGTGAAACGTATCTCTATTTCTGCATGGTATTATGGTTCGAAGACAACTAACTATTTTTAAAAGAATTCGCTTTTACAATAATTGCCAAATAAGCGGTTTTATGTAATTTAACACATACATTCATTTATGTAGGTAAAGGTGCAATGGACTTGGTAGAGTTCATTATTCCCATGTTTATTAAACTATTAATGTTTAAAATCGGCGAAATTTACTAATGTGCAACAATTGTTTGTACTTCGTGAAATTCCGTCACACCTTCCCTTTTTACAATAAAAAAAAATTTTAATTTACATAATTAATATTTTTTTTAATCGTTATACAATTTCACTCTGTTTTTATGTAGTTCGACTAACCTATTATCTATACATGTAACTAGATTTACCCCTTTATCTTCTATTACGACATAAGGTCTCTTAAAAATATTTTCGCTTTTATTGTTTGAGAAATTTCTTATTAAAATTTTTGTTCCGGGATTATAGCAAATAAACTTACATTTACTGTCATATTGCTGCTTACGCTTTTCTTTCGATGCTACCAAATTTTCTCTAGCCTCTTTATTAGCTAACTGAATTCGATATTTCAATTCAATAGGATAATTATCAAAATTGTACATGGGGTCAATTTTATTATTCAGATTTGATGGTAACTTGCAAAATTTTCCAAAAACTAATTCATACGGTGTATATCTCGTTACTGAATGAACGCTGGTGTTATACGCAAAACACCAAAATTGTAGCCAGGAACTCCATGTTTCAGGATGATTTGACGCATGAATTCGCAAAAAATTTCCCAGTCTTATGAGAATTTTCAATTGCGCCCAAGGTTTCGTGGTGATATGCCGTAGAATTAAGTTGCTTTATCTTTAATATTTTGCATGTATCCTTAAATATATTAGCCAAAAATTCAGTACCCTTATCAGTTAAAACTTCGTCCGGCACTCCGTACCGTAATATAAAATTTTGAACAAAGGTTCGTGCTACGGTTTCACTTTATTTTCTAAAGGATAACACTCTACGTATTTACTTAAATCTCATTGTAAAGTTAATATGTATTTATTATTATATTCATCTAATTGCAAAGGTCCAACAATGTCTAAAAGTACTTTACTGAACGCTGACGATGCAGTCGTGGTTATTGTTAAAGGTTGTGGTTTTATAATGGAATATTTTCCTCTTTGACATAGTTCACATTTTTTGATAAAATTGGAAATATCTTGATGCATATTCGTCCAATAATAATACTTTTTGATGTTATTGTACGTGCGATTAATCCCAGCATGTCCACCTGTAGGGAGCATGTGAAAATCGTTAATAATTAATCTTTGAGTTTCCTTATCATCAATCCTTTGTACATCTTTTAGAATTGCTATTTTGATACCTATATTTTTAATACTATTTGGAGTACTCCGTATTTCTTCTAGTAATTTTTTATTACTTTCCACTTTGAAGATTATTAATTGCGCAATGTTAAATTCTTCACTTATCTCTTTCAGGGCTCTCAATGATGTTCCTAAGATATACGTTGATCGAAGGGCCTGTTTAATATAAATTATCTTCTTTTTTTTATCATACAATACATTTTCTTTATGTATTAGTGGTTCATTGTATAAGTTGCAACTTTTTTCTAAAATTTTGTTAAAATTGGTATCAATGATAGCTCGCAATTCTATATATTCTGGAGGAGGTCTAATAATCTCAACGATTCCAGGGTGATCAAGCCTATCATCGTTTACAGAATTAGTAGAAGTATTGATGTTATGGAAACTTTTACGTGACTGCATTCTTGTCATTACGAACATACTTGCTTGTTTTAGGTCATCTGAGCTTAAGATGATCCTTGACAAAGCGTCTGCTGTGACATTATCTCGACCTTTTATATAATGAATTGTAAAGTTATATTCTTCTAATGTCAGTCTGAATTTTGTTAACCGACTACTTGGGTCTGCTTTCTTAAATAAAAAAATGAGGGGTTTGTGGTCTGTATAAATTTTGAATTGTTTACTAAATAGGTATGGTATAAATTTTTTCACAGCCCACACTATTGCTAGAAGTTCCTTTTCTATAATAGGACAGTTTTCCTCCACGTTATTAAGAGCTCTGCTTGCATAGACTATCGGTCTATCATCGGAGTTTGATAGAACAGCACCGATGGAAATGTCCGGATATGCTAAAATTGGAGGGTTAGTTAATAAGTTCTTTAATGTTTCAAAGGCGATTTGACATTCTTGTGACCATTCAAACGATATCCCTTTTTTTGACAACCTGTTTATAGGTGCGGTAATTTCTGCAAAGTATTTAATAAATTTCCGATAGTAATTAGCAAATGCTACGAAACGTTTCGTTTCATTCGCGTCCTTTGGTACAGGGTATTGATGCATTGCTTTAATTTTTTCCGGGTCGGGTAGAATTCCATTGGCTGATACAACATGACCCAAAAATAAAACCTGTTTCTTCAAAAAATCGCATTTAGCAGGGTTCAATTTTAAATTTAAATCTCGTAACCGACTCGATACTTTAATTAAATTTTGATTATGACTAACTAAGTTTTGTCCAAATACTATTAAATCGTCTAAATAAATAAAACAATTTTCGTAACTTAGTCCAGACATGTCTACTGTCATGAGCTACTGTCATGGCTCTCGAGAAAGAACTAGGACTGATTTTTAATTCCATAGGCAGTCTGGTCATTTGAAATTGCCCTTGATCTGTCGTAAAGGCTGTGTACGGTCACGATTTTTTGTCTAGGTTAATTTGATAATATCCTTGGTACAAGTCTAAATGAGAAAAGTATACTGCCCCCGCTAATGAGTCGAGTATCTCTTCTATGTTAGGCAAGGGAAATTTATCATCCTGAATTCTCTTATTTACCTCTCTGTAATCTATAACAACTCGAAATTTTTTATTACCGGCATTATCCTGTTTTTTTGGAACAATTAATAGTGGGGACGACCACTCTGACCTAGATGGTTCAATTATCCCATCTTTTAACATTTTGTTTACTTGACTGTGAATTTCGGTTTTTTGAAAATGAGGCAACCGATAGGGTTTAATATATGTAGGTGAAACCTATATATATATATATATATATATATATATATATATATATATATATATATATATATATATATGGTTATGTATATATATATATATATATATATATATATATATATATATATATATATATATGGGTATAATATATGTAGGTATGTGTAGGTATATGTGATGTTATGAGTATTTTGTTGCACTCTTATTACTTGAGTATTAAGTTTTGATACTGTAAACTGATCACCTTCGTCATAAAAGATGTCACCAAATTTTGCAGAAATTTTTTGTAACGAGTCTCTCTCTTCAACCGATAGACCTTCGGTTTTTATTAAGTCTAAAATTTTATCAACCCTTTCAACACTATTAGATACGGCCGAAAAACTGTAAATGTGAAAATTCGAAACATCTTCGCAAGTTGGGCAGAAGTTTTTTATTTTGATTTCTTCATCATTAACGTTAAGTATTCGTATCGGAATTTTATTCCCAACAGGCTTGACAACTAATCTGCCTGTAAACGCACCTTCGCATATTTCTGCAGGCGTAATCACATATTCGTTATTGTTTTTATTGGGAAAATATTTAATGATTTCGCATCTTGGAGGAATTATGGTATAAATACTGTGTTCTGATTCTAATGGTATAACAATTTTATTTCTATTGTGTATAATTGAAAATTCAAACTTTTTATAATCCAAAACAGCTGAATAGTTAATAAAGAAATCTGATCCAATAACACCTTGTACACTACTTTCGAAGTCATCCACAACTTGAAACTCATGCTGAATTGCATACTGACCTATTCCTAGCGAAATGCTAGTGGTTCCTAAGGAAAATACAGATCCACCAACACCTTTTATTTTAGTTTTAGCCTTTTCGTTAATCTTCTGACTTTCGTTCACACTTGAGGCAAAAATCACACTTAAAGAAGCACCTGTATCAAGCAAAAATTTTAAATCTTTCATTCCATATCTCACACGCACGAAATTTAACCCATTCATACTCAAAACTTTATCATTTTTATTACTGGGGAGAGGTTTAGACTCGAAAAAACCGTGTATCCAAATCATCATTTGAACTACCTGGGTTGGAAACTTCACTTCCGGTATTTCCCATAAAATATGAAGTTTGACAGTGACGATTAACAAATGGTCGATTATAATGGGTTCGTCTTCTCACATTATTATTAATAGAAATGCGCCCTCTGTTATTATATCCTCGATATTGGTTTTGGTTGAAGTATCCTCGACTTGAATTTGTATTTATTTCGCGCGAATTTTGAAATGTTCCACACGTGTATTGTTATTACGATTAGAACGTGTAAAAGTTGCCCGTCTATTACTGTTAAATGAACGTTGGGCTCTAGAAAAGTAAATTTGTTGGTTTTGTGAACCATTTTCATAACTTTCTCCTTCATTTGCTCCTGTAACAGCTTCCCGGAGCGTTTGATAATTCCTAGACTTTATTATAATTTTTAAATCATTGTCACGTAACCCGTTGGCGAAAGCATTAATTGCCAATTTTTCGTTAGTACCCGTCAAGATACGAGTCGTTTTTTGCTTGGGCTATCGTGAGATTCAACATAAGTTCTTCGACTGATTTACCGAATTGTTCTATAGACTTAGCATTTTGCTTAGCATTATGTAGTTGATTAGAAAGAGCTGCAGCCGATTTTTTTACTTAATGAGTGTACCTTCATATCACCGATCAATTCCTGAACAGTCTCATAAGATTTCTTTAGGCGAATTTTTGCCGATTGTGAAAGTCTTGCTTTTAGTACAAAAGTTATTAACTCTTTTTGACTGGCATTGCTAATAAAGCTACTGTAAAGTTCAATAGCATCGATAAGTTGGTTAACAGAATCTTCTCTGTCATCCATAAGGGGCAACAGACTTGCCGCCGTCTTTAAATCAAAGTCTCCCATTATGCTAATTTTCTGACCCTCGTTATCACTATTTAAATTATCTAACCTATTTTTCAACAAGACTTTTATGTCGTTAAAGTATAAGCTTATAGCCTCAGTATATTTCCTAGCTTTTTTTAATTCTTCGTTACTCTTATCTGATTGATTAAAAATCTCCTTAACTTCTAGATATTCTTTTTCAATTGAATCTAAATAAACTAAATTTTGATTAATTACCTTTACATTAGCACGCCAATCTTGATTTTCTTTTTTAAGCCTACGTAGGAGGACCTTCAATTCTTCATATATATTAGTAAATGGTTTTGTTTTGGACATCACTTGTAAAATCTTCTTCGTTCACCGCTCACTCTAGCTCACTCACCGCATTCCGCTCACCTAGTCACTTATTTACACTTTTTCACTGCTTCACTTATTCACTTCACTTATCCCCTGGTGACAGCATCCCCTGGCTTATACCTGTTGTCGGCTCCTGGATATCTCTCTCCGAATTTTCTGTACCAAATTCCTCCTTAGAAGTCTCATTAGGTAGAGCACGACTCCAACGATTATTACGACAAAAGCTGTTATGCCCAGTATTTCTCCAACTGAACCGTTAAACTGATTCGAAATACCTCCACTGTTTCCTGTTTCGGCTATGATGACTTCTCCTTTAGACTGGTTGCTTCCCATATTGTAGGATTTATCAGGAACTAGTTGATCCTTTTTGAAAGCCACTTTCTTTTCACCACTATTATAATTTAGTGCGATCAGATGATTTCCGTTTCTATCTTCCTGACTTGGTTCGAAGTCGCAGGGTCGCCATGTGATGTTATGAGTTGAAGTGTTTTGGAAGGGTGGTCCAAAAATTATAACTAAAGTTGTAGAGTGAAACGTATCTTTATTTCTGCATGGTATTATGGTTCGAAGACAACTAACTATTTTTAAAAGAATTCGCTTTTACAATAATTGCCAAATAAGCGGTTTTATGTAATTTAACACAAACATTCATTTATGTAGGTAAAGGTGCAATGGACTTGGTAGAGTTCATTATTCCCATGTTTATTAAACTATTAATATTTAAAATCAGCGAAATTTACTAATGTGCAACAATTGTTTGTACTTCGTGAAATTCCGTCACAACGTAATCGTGTTCCAACATCGTTTCACCAAATGGGTTCAGATCCGCGGGTTACGCTCCGCCACCAGCCAGAACGTAGCTAAACCATTCTATGAAGAAATTGTAACCCGTTTTGGCTGCCCTAAACTCGTGATTAGTGACAATGGGACCCAATATACCGATAAACCGTTCCAGGATCTATTGAAGGATACAGCCATACTACATCGCACTACGCCGCCATATACTCCACAAGCAAACCCCGTGGAGAGGACGAACCGTACATTAAAGACCATGATAGGACAGTTCAGTGAGAAGGGACACCGACATTGGGACGTTCATCTGCACGAACTGGCTTTCGCCCTAAACACATCCCGACACGAGTCGACCGGTTTCACACCCGCGATGCTAAACTTTCGCAGAGAATTGGAACCACCTCGTCGACTTTTCCGAACCCCCGAATGTATACCGTCTCCCGACGTCCACGAGAGCCCTGCAACCAAACGTCTGGGACGTCTGGAGAAACTCCGAGAAATTTTTTCCCTGGTTCGAGTTCATCTGGCCAAAGCCTTCACGACGCAGAGTAAATATTATAACCTACGTCACCGAGACTGGAGTTGTCATGTGGGAGATAAAGTCCTGAAACGTGAAAATCCCTTATCCGACGCGACTCGCGGGTATACCGCCAAACTTGCCCCGAAATTTTCCGGCCCCTATACAGTAGTGAAAGTGTTATCTCCCGTGGTCTATCGTTTGAAGGCGGAGAGCGGGGCATATATCAATAAAGTACACATTAAAAATCTTAAACCTTTCATGGCAGATGTCCAACAACCGTAACCGACCGATTGGATACCGGTGCCCTGAGGACGACCGCCACCAGGCCCGAATGCAAGTGTCCCTAAAGCAGAAGATCCAGGCTTTAGCGGCTAAGCTAAAAACGCGACGCCCGAAAAGACGAATCCATCCGGGGGTTCCGACTCCGCCGCCGCCGGCCCCAGCAAACTCGTCCTCAACACCACCTCACTCTCCGACTCCCCCTTCATCCTCCGACACCCGCCTCGTACAGAATCCCGATCCAATATCCTGCGGCAGCCAGCGTCGTGACCCCGCTGTTATAGCACTGGGGGATGCAGTGTTGATGGCGGGGGGTAGCAAGGCGGCATTAGAAGACCCCGAGTTAAGAACACGACTATCCGCCTTACGCCCACCCGGTAAAGAGGGGAGATTTAGGATGAGGCTACCCACATCATGGGGAAATGGGATCAGGGTCATTATCCTAGTTTCAAAACCGCCGCGAAAAACGAAATAACCGACCGGTGACTTATTTTTTTTCTTCTCACTCTTCTTCTCTTGTTGCTCTTTAACCCAAATCGGGAATTAATTGCATGTACCACCATGTCTTACCCGCATGTTCCCAAACACTCCACGATCAAAATAACCGTAAAATTTGCCACTTTTCTCTTCAACCGCTTCCCCGCTGCATGGCTTATGCTTTGTTTTTTTTTTTATATATTAGAAAATGGAGAGGGAACCACTCGACGAAGACGTAATCCTGGCGCTGGACGACGCCCTGAGGGAAGACATCGAAGGAAACGACCAACCTTCGGCCTCCGTCCTCATCCCAGCCCCTCCGACCGCAACACCACCGGGGACGAGTGACAAGCGGCCCACCATCACTACCGCTGATGTCGCCATGCAGACCGACGGAACAACGCCTCCCCGGAATGATAAGGCCGTAGCCGAAGAGTGGGCTGGTTCCGAAATCGGCAGGAATAACCTAAGGACCGCTTACCGCCGAGGCTTCCTCTACCGAAACGAGTGTGGGGTCAAACACCGGTACCTGGGGGACTTTATGCCACCAGTGGAGCAGGATCCCTATCCCGCACTAATCGCCCTCAGATTACTCCAAGAGGAGTTCGACCAGGGGGAAAAGGATTTTCGTCTCTGCCAGAGGGTAGAGCCCGCAGCTTCGGCCCCATTGGGACAGATAAAGGTAACCCCGGAGACCTGTTGGAGGTGTGGACAGGAAGGACACCAAAGGGAGGCGTGCCGCAACGTTCGGGTCCTTTTCTGTTCCCGTTGCGGACGCATAGGACGATACTCCCGAGAATGCCAGTGCCGTCCATCCGAGAGACGTTAAGATTTGTTACATTTTTTTAATTTATTATTATTTTTATTTACTTTAGGAATTATTAGGATTTTTTTTTGCTAGATAAGTTAATTTTTTTTCTTCTCCTTTCCGGAAACGTGCAAACATTTTTCTTCTCTCTTATGCGTTTTACACTGCCTTGTAAAGGAAAGCAACAATTACCGTGTGTAACCGTTACAATTGTCGCTTTTCTTTGAGGAAGAAAGAGGGGAATGTAACGAAGCGTATTTTTCGAGAACCGTGGTTAGGCAATTGTATGTTCATTTCAATGGAAGTTAAAAGAATCACAGTAAGATGGCATAGGATATAACCGACCTATAGAATATCAACCGACGGAGAGATGTGGAAGCCCATTGGCCGCTAACGGCAGATAGAACCGATTCGAGATTCTCGAAGGTAATATCTCACTTTCTAACGTTTCTTTCTTTGAGTGCTTCCTAGGAGAGGAGAACTCGTTTCTACAGTGCTCTCTGTTTGTGAGTTGGTATTGCACTTGGCGATTTGTCGTGCCATATTGACTCATTTACATTTAGTACGATTAAGAGGCTCGACTCCCGTTAACTCCCTAGGTCGTCGCGTATTCTCCGCTCAGTGCTTCCTAGGAGAGGGGAACTCGTCTCTACAGTGCTCTGTGTTTGTGGGTTGGTACTGTACTTGGCGATTTGTCGTGCCGTATTGACCCATTTACATTTAGTACGATTAAGGGGCTCGACTCCCGTTAACTCCCTAGGTTGTCACCCTAGTTCTGTTTGTAGCATATTAGCTCCCCGCCCGTGTCCCGTGATTATTGCTAATACTTTGCTTGCCGATTACCACTCGCATGTAGTTTCCCTGTTGCTTATTACACCCCTCTCTCCGCCTAATTTGCATTCCCGCTCTATTATTATTATTTTGCTTTTGCTTTATGTGCACGCTAATCTAGTATGCCGCTTACTCCGGCGAGTTAACCTTGTTAATTAAGTTTTCCGTTTTTATTAATTAGTTTTGCCGAATTGTAAATAGCGTAGTAATGTTTCTCTGTTTTTCCATTTCACGTACGCGCTCAGTCCGATAGCCGTCGAAACGAAACTTTGTTTTTACTTTCGCACCGATAATCAAGGTAGATAAGAGTTCTCTCTTTCCGTTTGTAACTGCCTGTTGTGGATTTAACACTGTTGCCGTATTTTTGACTAAATAAAAGGAACCGAGTGTTTTTCCGTATTCTGTGTTTATTTTCATGAACTTCCTGGATTTTCTCCTGAGTTGAAAATACCCGGACCTCTACAGACAGCAAAGTCTATAAAAACTGGCGCCCGAGGAAACTTCGTAACTTAGAAACTTGTTAAATTCCTGCGCCAATCTCAAAGCTGACTGATCGATCCGCCCCCTTTATTCCCGTCGTGCCGCCGACGAAAATACAGGGGCGAGAAAAGTCCGTCACAACATAGACATTGCCGCAATACCAGAGACAAGACTCTCAACCGTACACAAATTCTCACTCGCAAACTACACCGTATACAGAACAGACATAAACACAAACACGCACCATTCCACTGCCATACTCATTAAAAGTCGCCTAAAACACCACCACGGCCCAAACCATCAAGCACAACACATCCACACTACATCACTCACAATTCACACGAAACACCGCGGACACATCACAATTCACTCCGCATACAAACCCCCAAAATCGCCCATCACTGACCAAGACATACGTACATTAACTGACACACAACAAAGCACAATAACTCTAGGAGACCTTAACTGTAAACACCCTAACTGACACAGCAGACGACGTAACACCAACGGCACAAAACTTCACAACATTACACAACAACGGTATACACTCCACCGACGGACTCAAATACTCAGACTTTGACAAAGCTGAAGCTTTTGCTTCAGCATACGAACACAACAGCCGTCTCCTCGAAAATCACGACATCGACCCCGACCATGAGGAGGCGGTCTACGAAAACACAAGACACATCCGACGTAACACGACAACAAGCCCATTCACACCAGTCACCCCCACAGAAATACACAACATCATCCGCACACTAAATAACCGCAAATCACCCGACCCCGACACCATTACCAACAAAACATTAAAACTTCTTCCGCGTAGAGGGATAGCCACCATCACCGCCATCGCAAGCGCCATCATTCGACTGTGCCACTTTCCGTCACGGTGGAAAGAGGCCACAGTCATCATGATCCCCAAACTCGGTAAAGACCACACCCTACCCCAAAACTACCGTCCCATCAGCCTACTTTCATCCATTTCAAAAATCATCGAAATCCCCATCCTCGACAGACTCCGCTCCATCACAGACGACTTACGTGCAATCCCCAACGAACAATTCGGTTTCAGATCACACCATAGCGCAGAACACCAACTCATCAGACTCACCGAACTAATAACAGACGGCTTCAACCGAAATCGACTGACAGGCGTCGTGCTATTCGACATCGAAAAAGCCTTCGATAAGGTCTGGCACGACGGCCTGTTACACAAAATGACCAAATTAAAATACCCCATTACCTACATTCGACTCATCAACTCATACCTCCGCAATAGATCAATCAGAGTACGAACTAACCACACATTATCATCACCACGTAGACTCGAAGCTGGCGTCCCCCAGGGCACGGTGCTATCACCACACCTGTTTAACATATACATACATGACATTCCAAAACACACAGACGTCACCTTATCCCTCTACGCAGACGATACCGCACTCACCGCACAATCTTGGCAACCACACATCGTAACTCGCAAACTACAGCAAGCAACTGACGACCTAATTGACTTCTGCACAAACTGGAAAATAACACTTAACATTGACAAAACACAAGCTATACTCATACGCCGCAAACACAAACAACCACACTCACACATCAACATGACGGACACGACATATCCTGGAGTGACGAAGTAAAGTACTTGGAGGTATATCTCGACCCAAAATTAACATGGAAAAGACACACACAGTACGCAAAACAAAAAGCCAACGCCATAAGATCACTCCTTCACCCACTCATTAACAGAAAAAGCCATCTCACATTACAAAACAAACTTACACTCATTAAATCCATTATCAGACCCACTCTAACCTACGCCTCCACGGCGTGGGGGTACGCCGCCACCACACACATCAAACCACTAGAAATACTAGAAAACCGTATCATTAGGCAATCATTAAACGTACCATGGTTCATTTCAAACGCACAAATTCAACACGAATTCAAACACCCCTCACTCACCACATATATCAAAACACGCGCCACAAAACAAGTTCAACTCATCAGCACACACGACAACCCACTCATCAGACAAGCTTCTGACTATGACCCTGACCTAAACAACATCCGACCATACAAACGACTCAAACTGCTACTAGTCACATAAACAGATCACAAAAACACGCACAAATGACACACACACATACATACACAACCTAAACATACAGTCCGATTCCACAATCTCGTCCTGCCTCACGGCGCCAAGACCAAATCTTTCCCGATCGAGTGCCAACCCCCGGGCGGATACACTCGTCCCTTTAAACCTGGAGAGGGGGTTTTAGTGAGGTAAAAATCCCACACTGTTAGGCCCGGCGCACCTACCGGGCCTTTCGCCTTTTGAAGGTTTCCCCCTCGCTACCAAAAAAAAAAAAATTGTATGCAGAAGACGTACTTGTTATTCGCTTCGGAAAAGCGATTGGAACATACGGAAATGCCACCACGGATAACTTGTTCTAAAAACATTATTTGATCAACATCACATAACAATTCTAATTTACATTTGGTAAATTTAAGCATGCAATCCCATTTATACCCTGGCATTGTATAATACCACGCTGGGTCAAGTTTATGAGTTGAAATACAATTTTTTTCTGAAATTTTCAAACACATCTGACAAAAGTAAGACATCACTTTTAAGGTATATGTCAGAATATTCCCCCAAATTTTGAATTTTAAACGTTTCCCATACCTGTTGAGCGTGAGCGTACTTCTCAAAACTAATACTTTCATCCGTTAATTTGTTGTGAAAATTCTCAACCGTTGGTAATTTCGTTTCCGTTAACTTGTCAATGCCCGAAATGTAGTCATAACAAAAGACACCTTTTCTCGTTAATAAATTAAATTTTTCATCACACTCAAATTCACTTTTCACGATTGTAAGATTTCCCTTTTCCATGATTGACACCAACTCATCGAGAGATGCTCCCAAAAATCTATAAGAATCGATAAATCGAAATTTTATTTTCGTTTCAGCATCATATTTAGTAAATGAAATGTATCTTTCCTTGTTGCTGGGAAGTAGGCTCAAGCTCCCCGATTTTGCTAAACCTCTAATTAAAAAATGACTATCGTACCCCGTCAAATTATGAAATACTATAGGCACCACAAAAAGCTTTTTAAAAGAGAGATTGCACTGCGAATGCGCCCACCTCCTTACTTCCCCATTAAAATGATTATGGTCCAAAACGACTGTCTCGTCACCCTGACAAGGTTTTTCACAAATATTGCAAGTTTTTGCATCACACTTTTTGATTGTAGGATCGCTGGTGATAGGTATGATATTTTTTATTTTTGATTCAACCAATTTTGCCAACATTTTGAGTTCCATCGTAAACCACTCTATACAATCTGTCCCGCGGTAGCTGTTATAATACGACATAGAATCGTCATAGGCACATTTTAAATAGTAACCTGCAGAATAAGCAGTATGTTTTTGGTATTTTCTTGTAGCAGCAGCAGTAGCAGAAGCGTCGTCGAAAACCTCCAAAAAGCTTTCAAAGTCCGCATAAATGATAAAAGGTCTGTTGGTAAATGAAATTTCTGAATTCTACGTATTCATATTTACGAAATGAAATTTTGTAATCATTCTCGCTCGCACAAAGTTTTATATGCTCATCGAATTTCTCTTGTTTTCGAAAGTAGTTTAAACATCTATCACAAATGAATTTCATATTCTTGTTCTTATTTAGCTGTGTTGAAATTAACCTAGAAAGATTTGAAATGTAACAGTAATGATATTTGATTTCTTCGTCATCATCATCATCATCATCATCTACACCTTCAACCTCCTTGAGGAAATAATTGTTTTGAATTAATAATAAATTGACGTGATTTTCTAATTTATTTTTCGTTAATCTAATCGGAACTACTAAATAACTGTTTTTCTTTTGTAATTCCAAACCATAAACATTAACAGATATGTTATTGGCACTTTCGAACTTTGGAATTTGTTGTAATGACATTGGAGCTTCTAAATTTTCCGTTATCAAAACTGCTTTGTAGTAAGGGTATGAAGACGTTAAGTTTTTTTATTTTTTGACGGGAATATACCGCATACAATAGACCAATAAAAACATGCATTATCATTATTTCGTACATTGATAACTGCAAATTTTCTCTCTATTTCCATCGGCCACTTTATAAAAGACGATCCGTTTCCCACTTCATATTTGTTAATATTGATTTCCATAAACACAATTCGATACAATGCCCACCCTGAATCACGTTCCTGAAATTCTGACATCTTGTTGGAAATTTTATCTTGTATATTTTCCATGAACCAACTTTGTAAGTCCGTTCCTTCATCGATCACTCCATTTTTAGTATTAAAATATTTATATTCTAAAATATCTCTACCATTCGATTGCTTTATAAATGGCCCACAAAAAGTAACATTTATTTTAACCAACCTAAACTTTTTTAAACTTATTTTAATTCTTTTTCGAAATAGTATTTCAGCGTCTGTCAAAAATTGACCTAGATCCTTGTGTGATAGATTAATTATGACACTTGTTCTAATTCTACTTCGGAAACAAGAAATTACATCGTCCCATTTAATGCGTTGATTTAATTTTGTTCCTGCACCGACCGCATGAATTTTTCGCAAAAATAATTTTTGAAAAGACTAAGTGGTTGATCAGCGTTTGCAATTTCCGTATTTTTCCAATTGAAAGACCATCTTTCTCAACACGTAATACAACGTTACAAAACCTGATATGTCTTTGAATTGGTTTCACCCATATATTCCAATATCCCTCTTTGTAACATTTTAATTTTTCAATCAGATCGGTGCACTTCTTAATAACTTTGTTTACGTTCATTTCTCTCTTCTCCTACTTTTAAAAATACACACACAAACACACTCACCTCTACATTTTAACTATATTAAATAGAATCATTGGGTTCTGTTTTCCGATCTCTTTTCGTCCTTTGAAGATTACGCCGTAGATCCCGTCCTTAAATTTCTCAATATTTGGTACTAATTTAACCGTCGCCCTCGAGGGTAAAAACATTTGGGATTCCTCCAGTTCAGCTAAAACACGCTGTCCATGTATAGTATTTCCACTTTTATTCCATATATATTCCACTTTGGCCGAGAGCATTCGTTGTGGTACATCCACTTCCAGCTCGTGCAGTTTAATAATAGGTTTCGTGTCACCAACTGCAATTTTATTTATTTCAACTAAATCCATCTGCGAACAAAACCAAACTTAAAAAAAAATATAAAATTTAAAAAAAAAAATAAAAGTGAAATAAACTATATACTCACTTTATTATCAGTTATTAAATCACACCAAGAAAAACCTTAGAATATCTCCCACTTTCCACTGACAAACGTCAGGTGGATTTCTTTAAATAAAAAGAATTATTGAAATAAATAACAATCACTCAAAACGTAAAATTAACACAAAAAAAATACTTTAAAAAACAGAAGTTAAATTAACATTCTAAACAATGAGCAAATATATATATATATATATATATATATATATATATATATATATATATATATATATATATATATATATATAATATATTAATCAAAAATAATACTTTAAAAACAGAACGTAAAATTAATACAAAAATAATACTTTAAAAAACAGAACGTTAAATTAACATTCTAAACAATGCGAGCAAAAATATATATATTAATCAGAAATAATACTTTAAAAACAGAACGTAAAATTAACACAAAAATAATACTTTAAAAAACAGAACGTTAAATTAACATTCTAAACAATGAGAGCAAAATATATATATTAATCAGAAATAATACTTTAAAAACAGAACGTAAAATTAACACAAAAATAATACTTTAAAAAACAGAACGTTAAATTAACATTCTAAACAATGAGAGCAAAATATATATATTAATCAGAAATAATACTTTAAAAACAGAACGTAAAATTAATACAAAAATAATACTTTAAAAAACAGAACGTTAAATTAACATTCTAAACAATGACAGCAAAAATAACTTACCGAACTGAGGTACTTCACGATGTCACGAAGAATTAGACCTGGACTGAGGTACTTCAAGATGTTACGAACAATTAGAAATGTGGTGTTATAGGGATTTTCGAACCAATTTATATATGCGTCTAAGACCTTTCTCCGCTTAAATCCCAATCACGCGCAATTACAATTAATAGGCGAGGTATATTGCATCATGCGTTTAAACGTATTACGGTTGTTAATAAATATTAATGATCAATAATTGAAAAAATTATTTGTGTCTGTCGCATGTATGCATTTATATAAAACGTTCTACGTTCTCCTGATATTGCGCAATTAGGTGTGTTTAATTTTTCTGATTGTACTTACGGTTGGTAATTCAAAGCACATTTAATTAAAAGGAAGTAATAAAGTATTATAACTATCAGGCGAGGGCGCGCCTTGTTTCAACATTCAACGTAATAAACGAATTGCATTCTTTCATTTTCTTACATTCTGTGTATTTTTCACAAAAATTATTCATATAAGTATCCGATTTTTGTGTTCCGTGTCAAAGGTCAAATTTTGGGGCCAAGTCCCAGAGTAGCGCCGGAGGGCCCCCGGGGAGGAGCCCTACCTCGGGGGCAAAGTCTCCCACCTCAGGGCTACTCCCCCATCCAGGGCTTCGCGGTCGGCTCACGACGCGGGAAATTCAAACTTCGACTTTTGGAAAAGTGAGGTTATGTACAGAATTGGTTCGCCGAAACCCCCCTTTTGTATCTACTCATGTGGGAGCCGATATGAGTTTTGAGAATTTCAAAAGTATGTGCTTTCTGCTGGCGCGAACCTTTCGGTTTCTTGATTTCCAAAGAGGAAAACTCGGCGGTGGTCGATACAGACAGGGATTTGATCGTTTCATTAGTTGTCTATAGCTTTATGTTTTACATGGTACCCCTCATTTCACAATAGTGCCTGTTTGAAGCCGCTAGAGCTGTTTGAAAAACGGTTAAAAGCGGTTCAGAAGCGGTTAAAAGCGGTTCAAAAGCGGTTAACAGAGCGATTACCATACCCGTCCAACTCGTCTTACAACCGCCCCACTATCGAGTTGAAAAATGAACTCTCGGGAAAGGAAACTAAAACGAAGACTCATTGAAAAGAGGAGAATCGTCAACAGAAAATTGGAACAATTGAGGCATGGGGAATATGTCCATGAAAATATGTTCAATCCCATAACGAAGCATTTGAAGAATATTGAAAATATTTTTCGAACTACAAAAAATGCAGAATAAGTGAGCCACGACTCGAGTGCAGCTAAAGTGGAACAGATTGTTAAACCGAAACCTCGAGAACTCGCACGACTCTTAGAGGCCAAAGAAAATGGTGTTACATACGAGGGAGAAACCCCAAAAATTCCTCGAAGGCTCTCTCGAGAACTATCGACATCAGCGTCACCTCAACTTTTAGATTATGGAGGTGATAATGCTGATGATGAGGACTATAAGGATGATGGTTTAAGTGAGGAGAAACAATCGATTTTCCAGAACATTAAATCTGAAGATGTTGAATCTGAAGGAAGAGAGGGGTTTTCTATCGCCCCGAGATTCGAGGATATAGCAGAGAAATCGTATACAAACTATTTGGAACAATACGATTCCTTACCAAGGAAATACACATGTGAATTATATGAGGATGGAGGTAATAGAGAGCACGATAGTAAATATGGGATTAGAATGGACACCTTAAAGGAAAAGTTGAAAATTGGTGACTCGACGGTACATATAAATGATAGTAATATCATCGTTAAAAATAAACGCTATAAGGGGACACCGGGGTTGTATGAATCAAACTATCAAAACTATCGAAACTATCAAAAAATAGTGGTCAGTACGAACACAGCTCGACGTTATTACCAACCGAACAGACAAATCGAAGGGAGTAAATTGAAAAAATATAAAACTATAATTGCTCCTGTATTCAGCGGAAAATGTATATTTATTGAGGTTAACCAAACCGGTAAGATCGATTATGAGTATTGGGATAATCCCAACGAACTAGTATCGAGATTACGTCTATTATTAGCATCACAATCTGCAGGTCACACCGGTCACATAAACGAAATAAATTCCATTATTGAGGATTTGCGAGAAGTCAAAATAATCGCTTAGGGGAAATCATGACGACCAACACGAAAAGGCAAGTAGTAGAAGAAATCCACAAACCTGCTAGAACTAATTTCAAGAGACGTAGAGTAATTATAAAATCTTTTAAATATTTATTTCAAGCAGATCTCGTCGATATGATACAATACTCTCGAGAAAATAGAGGTTATAAACATATATTGGTGGTAATCAATTGTTTCTCAAAGTACCTTTGGGCTCTACCTTTGAAAAACAAATCTGGCGAAGAAGTATCTAAAACGATGGAAAAAATACTAAAAGAACAGACCCCCGTAAATCTACAAACTGATGCTGGTAAGGAATTTTTTAATTCAGAATTTAAAAAACTGAAGAAATATAAGGTTAACCACTATAACGTTTATAGCGAGAAAAAGGCGTCGATAGTCGAACGAGTGAATATAACTTTGAAAACTTTGATGTGGAAACAATTTAGTTTACAGGTTAGTTACAAGTGGTTGGAGTTGTTACCAAAGCTCGTGGAAAACTACAATTCCAGCTTTCACCGTACCATTAAAATGAAACCTGCAGATGTAACCATAAAAGATGAAAAAAAGTTACTGAACACCGTCTATTTATCATATCAAAAGCGTCAATTTAAACGAGAAAAAATTCCAAGTTGGAGATCACGTTAGAATTTACAAAGGTTTTGTGCATACGTAAAACGGTAGGTCCACTGAGGACGTGATAAATCATGCTCTACAGACCATAAATACAGCAGAAGGCAAATATGTGATGGCGATATTTATCGACATTAAAGGTGCGTTCGACAACCTATGGTGGCCGGCACTATTCGAAAGATTAAGGGCTTTAGACTGCCAAGATAACTTATATAAATGTATAAGGAACTACTGTCAGGACAGGTACGTGAGTATCAAATGTCCCGGAGACACGATATCAAAGAAGATCACAAAAGGGTTCCCGCAAGGGTCCGTTTGTGGCCCAGTCTTCTGGGATATAATAGTGGATACACTACTATATCTATAAATTAGAAAAATCAAAGAGAATCCTTGATACGATTGCGTTTGCAGATGATATTCTAATAGTAATCGAGGCCAACTCGAGGCAGGAGCTGGAAGGAAACGCAAACCATGCAATGTCAGAAGTAGACGAATGGTGCCGCGCCAACAAAATGTGGTTGTCAACTAGCAAAACCACCTATACCCTAATGAAGGGTAAACTGGAGCGTGATCCTAATGTTAAGGTCAATGGTCAGAAAATAACCAGAGGTAGGGTAAACAAGTATCTGGGGGTTTGGCTTGACGAGGGCTAGACGTACTTAGAGCACATAACAAACATGAACACGAGAGGAATATCAATCATGCAGAGTGTAGCAAGACTCGCCCAGGGAACATATAGAATTCCACTAGAGTGTGTGAAGATCTATATGAGCACAATCTTAACATCCATAACATCATATGGGGCGATCATGGGCTCACAGACTAAACTTAGTTAAACCAAAACAGAAAATAAACGCTGCTCAAATGCGGCGTTCACAGGTAGATTCATTCACGCACTCTCGGAACGTCCCGTTTAGTCGCTCGCGAATGAACGAGTGTGTGAATGTTGTGCGCCCGTTCGTGTTGGGAACACACAGTTTAGTCGTTCGTTCTTATCACAGAGGTTTATCTCTTGTGAATTATCTGTTGAAGACTTTTGGAACGTGGCGTTTTTCTAAAAGAAAAATAATGGCAGACACGAGATACTGGTCCAAAGAATTTATGACAAAGTTCATCGAAGGATACAAATCTCATCCATGTTTGTGGAAGATTAAAGCAAAAGGATATACTAATAAAAATTTGAAAAACGAGGCATACGAAAGGTTAATAAACATATGCAAAAATGTTTATCCAGAAGCAAATCGTGATTTTGTGGTGAAAAAATTCAAAGTATGCGAGTGTGAGGTAATTAGGTCGTGTGACTGATTATCCAAGTAGTAACAATAACAACCAGAGTTTATTCTAAAGTGCATATTCGACTTTATTAGTGGGTCGAATAAACAAAGGTAATCGATTGTTGGAAGTTTTGCTGAGGTAGTTTGTTACACATTCACACTCGCCCTAGATACCCATGTATTAAATAGAATCGACACAGTTAGCACGTAAGAGTAGTACCGTATAACATGTATCCGACACTGTAATTAATCCAATAGATGTTATAAGCAATCAGCGAGTCAGCCTTATATCCTTCATTTTTCCCTGGTACATCACACGAGGATCTCTTACGAAAGAACTAGAATAAAGGTGAAGGGTCAAAAAGGAGCGGTAGCTCTACTGATGACGTTTATACACCATCGTTATGGTACTTTGATTTGTTTTTGTTCACCAAGGATCAGGAAACTCCCACTGAAAGTGTAAGCAATATAAGCTATGAGACTGAAGAAGTAGACAATCTGGAAGACCAAGGTTTAGAGCAGGACGAAGATGAATTACAACTTTCAGAAGCATCTCGAGTTCTAGAAGAAAAGGAACAAAGAATGAAAATTGAAAGTAACCAATTAAGTAGCCAACTGTTTATTTTTAATATTACATTTTGCTGATGCTTCACCTTTTCTAATCATTTCATCTTGAAATTCTACTTTGCCGTCTTCATTGAAATACTTCATATAAGCTTCACGAACTATTTTTGCTGTTGTAGGGACGTTTCGCCTGTGTTACTTTGCTGTAGACTAGTTAAATCTACGTTTTCGCTTCTCCAGTCTCCCAATTGAACATGACCATCAGAATTGTAAATATCAAACGTTGTAGCATTTGCATATTGTGTCTTAAGCTTTAGTAAAAAATAGTGTAATGTACAAATAGCCAATACAACATAAATGATTTTTGTTGGTGCCATGTTTATTGCAGTGCGCGAAATCCTAAATTTACTTGTTATTTGACCAAATGCATTTTCTGAAACGTTTCTAGCTCTAGATAGCCTATGATTAAAGATTCTTTTTTGATAATTAAGCTCCCTTTGTGAAAAGGGCTTGAGCAAATGTTCATATAGACTGAAAGCTTCATCTCCAACAAACACAAAGCTTAAATTTTCAGCTGTGTCAGTTTTATCTGGTATATTTAATTCTGAAATTAGTAATTTTCTGTAGAACTCCGTGCACTCAAGAACACCACCATCAGATAGTCTACCATTTTTTCCGACGTCCACAAATATAAATTCGTAGTTTGAATTTACCAAAGCCATCAAGACAATAGAATAAAAGTTCTTGTAGTTATAATACTGAGCTCCTGAATGAGGGGGAGGCGAAATCCTGATGTGCTTTCCATCCAAAGCAACTCCATAGTTTAAAAATTGCCACCTATCTTTGAAACCCTTTGAAATTTCAAGCCACTCTTCTGTAGTAGTTGGAAACTGCAATAAAAAAAATTTTCATTTCAATTTCTACTCCAAAACACAAATACTGCTTCTCGGTCGTCAAAACGAGACATATCGCAAAGGAGTAAAAAAAGGTTGCATACCACCAATGAAAGCAAAGAATTCTTTGAAATGTGTAAGACCGTATTGGAGTCTCAAAATAAAATCCAGATTACCAAATTTGACGCTGTGGGAGTTAGCATCGCTAAGAAGCTACAGCGAATGCATCCAACCCAAACCATATTAGCGAAGAATATTAGTAATAATGTACTAACAAGAGGTTTATTGGGTACTTTATCAAATACAGTCAACCTCGCCTTCAACGAACTCGGTTAGAACGAATAATCGGATTAAACGAACCTATTGTCAGGTAAAAACTGACCTGCATTTGAAGTAATGGTTATCAATTACGCTTGTAACGGACTTGTTTACAACGAACCCTCGGATTATACGAACCAAAATTTGCATTAAGTTCGTTGTATATGAAAACAAATTAAAATCTAATAAGGGTTTTCCAAATTGTTTTGGCTTAAAATGTTATCAGCTGCAAATTTTTATTGATGCTAATGGGTATTTAGGTAAATAATTCTCCAAAAATTTTGGACTTAAATCTATTTAAGAAGAGTTTCTCTACAATATTATTCAGTTTCTTTTGAACATTTAACGATGGCTGATTCGGTAAATAAAAAACGGCGATTAGCGTTAACTATCGAAGACAAATTTGAAATTGTGAGTGAAATTCAGTCCGGGCGTAAACAAACAGACGTTTGCAAAGAACGTAACTTATCAAAGTCGACGGTGGGAACAATTTGGCATAATCGAGAAACAATAATTATTGCTTTTCAAGAAGCAAATCAAAAGTGTAAACGCATTAAAAAAAGTGCTCATGATGAGGTCGACCAAGCTTTGCTGAAGTGGTTCACTCAGCAAAAAAAAACGGAATATCGTTAAATGGTCCAATTATGCAGACAAAAGCAGAGGAATTTGGAAAAAAGTTGGAAAATAACGATGATTTCAAATGCAGTGCTGCCTGGATTGACCGTGTTAAAAAACGGCATAACATATGCAGCGGAAGAATTTTTGGAGAGTCTGGTGCAGTAAATCAACAAACTGTAGACGACTGGGTTAAAAACCAGTGGCCAGAAATCCGCCAAGGCTACAACGACGACAACATTTTTAACATCGACGAAACTGGGTTATTTTTCAAATTAATGCCCAACAACACTTTAAAATTTAAAAATGAAAAATGTTTTGGTGGAAAACTACCAAAGGAGCGATTAACAGTGCTAGTAGCAGCCAATTCAAGTGGAACAGAAAAACGTGAACTTTTAGTCATTGGACGATCTTTAAAACCACGTTGTTTTAAAAATGTAAAATCATTACCCGTAATTTACACTGCAAATAAACGAGCATGCATGACCTCTGCTATATTTGGTGAATATTTACGGAATTGGGACAAAGAACTTAAACGTCAAAAACGTAAAATTTTGTTATTGTTGGATAATTGTACAGCGCACCAACATATGGAACTAAACAATATTAAAATTCATTTTTTTCCTCCAAACACTACTTCGCGGTTACAACCAATGGATCAAGGAATAATTAAGAATTTAAAATCGTATTATCGCCATTTCCTTCTGAGTGAAATGGTACGAAATATCGACAACAACACTGTTTTTTCTGTATCCGTTTTATCGGCAGTAAATTTATTGCATAAAGCGTGGCAGTGTGTGACACCGAAAACAATAAGAAACTTTTTTGGTCATGCTAAGCGTATAAGTGAATCAAACAACGAAGAGGAATTTGATGATGAGGACAACTTGCCGTTAAGTAGTTTTGTGCTAAAAAATTGTGCAAGTGACATAGATTTTAATATGTACATATGTGTCCATTGATGAAGGAGTCATTACAGTCGAAGAACTTACTGACGATCAGATTCTCCGGGACATCAAAGAGCAAGGACAAAAGACAGATGAAATAGACGACAAAGAAGAACTTGAATAAACACAACCAATAATATCTTTCAGGGAAGCCCAAGAAAAAGTACGTGATTTAGTTACTTTCTTACAGTCACGTGAAGATTCGCAAGAAACATTAAATTTGTGTTTGAATCTACAAACTTCAATTGACAAGATGGTATGGAAAAATGCTGACTCTGTTGTACAAAAAAAAATTAGTGATTATTTTAGTATGATCTAAGTACATATGTAATTAATTAATTGCCATTAAATATCTAGTTTAAGTTTGCGAAAATTTAGTAATTTACCTTTTGTGCATGTTTTAAGCAATAAAATTTTCGGTTACAATTATTTCCTGTTTTTTTAAAATTTGATATATATGTACATACATATTTCTGTCCGCTTCTAACGAACTTCGGATTTAACGTACTATTTTCCAAGTCCCGCGTGGTTCGTTATAAACGAGGTTGACTGTAATACTGAACCCAGAGTTGAAGGAGTTGAATTTAATTTTGCAGAGTTATGTGTAATTTGTGGTCTGACACTGGATAAGACTCATAAAAAAGTGTGCAATTATTTTGGTAAAATTGATCAAGATCGATTTATGCAAGACTTGAGAAAGTCCGACTCGGAAGTTCGTAATATTGTTATCAACAGACTCAAGGGCGTATTGTTTTCAACAAAGCTATTTTCATACCACATTAAATGCTACAAGTCTATAGTAAAGGTACGATTTCTTGTTCACACCACGTTAATTTTCATTTATGCGTTGAATATTTAAAATTTTTACTTAATTGGCTTTTTTTTAGCCAACAAGTCTGGATGCAGACTCTGAAAATCAACAAAACGACTATACAAGTGTGTTTGATTTTATCGAATCTAGTGGACATTTTAAATTCACGCTGAATGAACTTTTGGAAAAATTGCAATTTTCATGTGGTACCAAAACTTTGCGGAAGCATTTATAAGCAAAATATGGCCATGAAATATATTTTGTTCTGGGTGCTGCCAAGCAGACTAAGGTTTTTTATCAATGTTTAAATGTAGCTGATGATATCAATGAATGGACGGCCAATACAAACTCTTTAGGTGATTTCCAAAAAAAAAACTGCTTAACATCGAGGCAGATATTTTACAACAGGAAATAAAAAGTATTGTTTTTGACATGAGGTCGTACCCACCTTCGTCCAAATTTTTGGACAATATTTCATCAACAATCACACCTTTTTTTCATGATTTTCTGGTGGAATTTTCAGAAGCAGATCCAAGTGAAAATAAAATTCGATTAGTCAGAAGCAGGTCCAAGTTGAAAGCATTGCACATGCAATAATGTCGATTTTGTGGCCTAAATCTTTTATATCCACGTTACAATTGGCTGTGGGCAAAATTAGTAATCGATCCGCTATCTCGCCTAGGTTTGAAACCAAGTTACCATAATATAAGGTTACATGAAGGATCAACGGTTGTCGATCCCAACATTAAAAACTGAAGAAGATGTGATGCTGCAATTTGTGTTTGATAACACTGACCATAATATTAGAACGTTAGATGGTCATCGCACTTTCCATTGCTTAGGTAGTATTGCTTCGTATACGCCTTCCTATTCTGTAGAATTCGAAGGAGGATCGAGAAAGTGCTCAAAAATGCCTACTGTAGTAGAACCAGCTTCTCAAAAAAAAATCCAGATTACGCCGATGGGATCCTTTAATACTAATGCTCTAAAAAATATTAAATTTGAAAACCCCGATTCATTGCTTATAATACTTATAATCAACCACAGAATGAAAACTGTGCCATTTTTAGCAGGTTATCTACAGCAAGAAAATTTCTTGGCATTCAAAATTTGCCTACATGGAAAGGTTTTATGGAATTTGTTTCGAAGTTACATATACAATAAGTTACTTGATATCGTATATACACTGTTTACCATTCATTAACGAACCACCATCGAATTTAACTACTCTCAACACTGTACTGTATTTCTCTAAAGAAGAGGCTAAAAAAACTGAATCAGAAAACTATTTTTGTAACTTTTGACCAACCGTTGTACTATAATGCGCGGTACGTAGTTGCTCAAAACAATGATTTAAAGAATGTTGTGGTTGGACTTGGAGGATTTCATTTATTAATGTCGTTTTTGAGATCAATTGTCTATATAATGAGTGGCAGTAGCCTCGAAGATCTGTGGAGCACGGTTTGTGCTTCTGAATCCGTAGAAAAATGATTTCTGGGCACGCTTTTACAAGGTGCATTAGTGCTCACATTCTTACTTTTACTGCAATTGGTTCTATCATCTTTGAAAAATCTGGAATATCCGAGTCAGACAAAATGCACATAAAAGATTTCAAAATGGGATATCCGACGATACCCAAGATTTTGATGGATCGTCGTCCATCGGTCGTTTTAACAATGATGTAGTTATGTGTGAAATATCTGACAAGTTTAATAAACAAATCGAATCCATGGGAAAAATAGCCCTATAGCTAAACTTTGGATACAATATTTTAAATGTATTCAAATAGTATTGGATTTTATAGAAGCAGAGAGGTTGACGATTGGCAACTACATTTGCAAGCAGTAAGAAGAATGCTACCAATATTCATGCTGCAGGACATTTTGTTATTCAAAAAGTACGCATCTTTATCTTCAAGACATGTCAAATTTAGAAATAATTATGGATTATAAAGAATTTATGAAATTCACAAGGGATGGCTTTTTCACCATCAGAGGTAGTGATAAGTAGTGGTCAAGAGTATGGACTGACATGATTATTGAGCAGACCTTGAATCGTTTCTTCGGTACCGACTTGTCACGGCAGAGGCGTCACTCCAAGTGTAGTAGCTCGATATTTATTTGCAATGCCAGCTGCTTTCAATATAATGGAATGCCTTGAAAATTATGTTGGCTTAAAGTCTGCCAACAGCGAACAGCACGTTGATTTAACTGACAGCAGAATAAAAAGAGATGACGCTGATTTAACAAATGTTGTAACTTGGCTAAAAGAACACTGACCATTTTTAGAGCGTACGTCTGTTATATCGTCTACAGGTGTGATTGGAGGCCCTGCTCTAAACCCATACATGGCGTTTGAATTAGGATTAAAAGTAATAACTGCGATAATAGGCTCCAATTTAAAACAATTTAAATTATAGGTACAAAATCCTACGAACGATTTCGACGACGAAGAAAAACCACAGGAGCAGATGTAATAATTGGCGAAGATATGTTATGCCCTTTGACGCAGGAAAAACTATTATCTAACACTGTGCCAATGATTTTAAGATTATAGCTGCGTTATCTGAATATTTGAAAAAGCACGGGATCAAAACCCACGTAGCATCTGAAGATGCAGATTCGTTAATAGTAAATACTGCACGCAAATTAAATTCTAAAAGCAATACTACTTGCATCGTCGGCAATGACGTAGATTTGTTTGTTCTGAGCATAGCATTAACTCCTACGACAGATAATACTTATTTCTATAAAATAGCACCTGGAAAAAAGAAAATAAACTGTTTTGTACACAAGACCATCGAGATTGGAAGTCCGTTGTACTTTTTGTTCATGCAATTGCTGGTTGCGATACAGGCTCTTTTTATAATAAAAGAAAAAATACCATCCTTACTTTGCTTCAATGTGATGAAGATTTGCAAGCTTCAGCTACCCTTTTTTTCGGAACCGGAAAAATTGTTTGAAGCCGCTGAGAAAAATATTTTGAAATGGTATACGAAAAAAAGCGTTAAATCAACTTTAACCAATAATTTATTGGACGAACTCAGATACATACTTTTCTCTGCATCGGTTTCAACCATAAAAATTTTTTTAACATGGCGTCACTTCCACCGACGGAATCATCTGTAAGGCAGCATGCAAAAAGAGTGTATCATCAAATACCGCAATGATTGGGGCACTATTTGGATTCTGAGAAATGAGGTTGGAGAAGAGTTCAATTCATGCTGGTACCAGTGGTGAATGAAATGCAAGCTGCTCCTGAACAACCTTTAAATCAGGTAATTGTCGCTAATTTAAAGTCACACAAGAATACATTACAGTTAATGGAATTAAAATTAAATAAATTGTTAAAAGAATGTGAAATTCGTTTAAATTTTTGCAGGTTATAATAGAAAATAATAAAATCATCTGTATTAGGTATCTTGTGGATGCAAAACTGACTGAAAATCGTCAAGGTGAACCTGCAAAAGAGCAGGAATGAATTGCAGCCAGGCTTGTAAGCGCTGCAATGGCGATAATTGCACCAATGCCACGCAGAAAACCGTTGTCGATATGGTTGAAGAAGATGTTGTGACGACCTTTCTTGCCCTTTTGATTTCGTCGGCGGCACGACGAAATTCCTGGCGCTGGTGTTTTCGGTTTTTCGGATTTCGGAGTTTCGGAGTTACGGAGTTTTCTCGGGCGCCAGTTTTTATAGACTTTGCTGTCTGTAGGTCCGGGCAGTTTTACTCAGGAGAAAATTCCAGGCAGTTCGTGAAAATAAACAGGATAAAATACTTAATTTATTTTATTTACGATAAACCTCGGCAACACTGGTGCGGTACATAGCAGGCGAAGACAAATGAAAGGAAAAACTAATCGGTGTTTACATTTCGGTGCGGAGAAAAATAAAAACAATGTTTTTACATTTGGCGGTCATGGTCCTCACATATGTACAATGAACTTACGGAAATAACATATTACTTACGTATCATTTACACACAGTTAATCTAACAAAAGACAGCTAGCTAAAGGAAAACGGCCTATTTACAACTAGAATTAATAATGAAACGGTGATGCGGGTTAGTACTCAACAGGGTAACTTGCAGGCGAAATAAGCGGATATAAGCGGAGAGTGGTCAGCATTGTAGAGAAAAGAGAAATGCAAAGCAAATACTAAACTACTACGGCTATAAGCGATCGTGCGGGTTTTAAATAGCTAACGGCGGATTCGCGGATCTGTTCTTGCGGATCGCGATACGGTTTTTACCAACGCTTAGAAAACGGTAGATTGCGGCAGATAAGCGTTTTGATTCGCGGGTAGTCGGTTGGAGCGGTGTTCGGAACGGCAAATCGGCATTAACGGCAAGTCGGCAGAAATATTTACGGTCGGTCGGCAAAAGTTCGAGATTCACTTACCTTCAATATTTGCTACGGTTTTCGGTTTACTCGGAGATTTTGAATGATCTCTGATCACTGCTGGCTGGTGAAAGATAACATACGGGTCGACTTTCGCTCGTGTCAAGGCGTCACCTTGTAAAGCGGAGGTAGAAAGGAAATTTTAAATTTTTACTCCCACTGGTGGACACTTGCCCATTTACTCTCTCGGTCGGTAAAATGGTCTGCTAGATATTTGTCCGGTTTTACAGTTTTCATGGTTGATACGAGCAGGAGAATTTAATTTGCCACAGACTCCTCTGCCGCTACGGCCCAGAAGAATTTACTTCGTTACAATGTAGAGAAATCTGATGTTGAAGATGACCGAATTTCAAATTGCTCTTCTAATGAAGATGAAGAGAACGATATTTTTGAATTTTAATAATTATTTAAATTATTTAGAAAATATATTTATTACGCCTGATACAGTTTATTTGAGAATCTGGTTTTAGAATGACTATCCTATTCAAGGGATTGCACATAATTTAGTAAGCATTCTGAAAAATGAACCTCTTTTAGAGGTAGTATGTTGATTTGAGTGTACTCATGCCATTTAGGCGTATTATTTTTTTTTCAACAATCTTTATTAAAAATATTTGTTTATTATTTATTTAATTAACTTAATTATGTATTTATGACTGAAATTATTAGAGATTATTTGCCTGAAAATTTGCAATAATTGATCACCATGGTTTATTGTTCAGTTGTTGGATTTACTGCTACTTATGATAAAAATCCAAAACCAAAGTTAATTAGACTTTCTACAGTTATATAAGTAAAAGTAACAAATCATACAAAAGAAATATTGAAAATCATTTAGAAGTCATAGAGTTATTAAATTAAATAAGAAGAGATTCTTAGTTAAGCGCATTAAAGCGTGGAGTTTTCTAATTGGTATTTTAAATACTACAAAAGTGCTGGATTAATTTACAAAATTACTGGATTTAAAGTTATAATAGATTATAACTATAGTGATAAAACAAATTTAATTTAAAAAAAAAAATGGAAAAATATACTACATAAGATTTATCAAACATTGAAAACCTCCGGTCCCTATAAGACAAGTATATGATGACATTCATTCGACGTAAACACGGGTTAATATACGACACGTGCATATCCGGTTGACGCGCCGGTGGAACGTGAAAAACTTTTATCTTTACGTCAACTAAGCTATATTATATTAGTAGTGAAGTAATAAGACATCTGTAACAGATTTAGGATTCAGGTTATTGACTCCGACCTTGAAAACCGGTTTGACGACATGTAAAACCTGTTTGAACCTGTCTAGGATTCAATTTATCAACCCCCCAACTTGAAAACCGGTTTGACAACATGTAGAAACCTGTTTGAGATTCAGATTATCTACCCCGACCTGGAAAAACCGGTTCCCGCACTCCATGACCCATAACCTATGACTCATAACCCCGTGATCCCTCTTAACCCTTGACTTTAGTGTGCTTTGTGGGTGAAAAAGAAGATGTGAGTAGCTCTCGATCTCGGGTCTTCTGTGTGGTAGGCGGAGCAGTTACCTCTCGGCTAAAAGTACACATATGTTGTACTTTATTAAGAAGGTATATGAATAGAAATTCGAGTTTCGTTAACATTGCGAGCGCTCCTCATCTAACGTACTAAGAAGATGTCCTACCCCCTCCACTTCTTTAAACTTATAAGCCATTGAGTTGCATATTGTGTAGTAATTATTAAAAGTTACGGGTGAATATTCTAATACTTCATGCTGCTTGGTAGAATAGTCTAGCTGTCGAAATGAAAAAAGAATAACCCCCACCTTCGTCTAGGTATTTTCTAAACACCACCAAAAAAAGAAGTAACTGAATAGAAAATCGAGTTTCGTTAACAATGCGTTAGTAACACCCAGTTTAGAGGGTGTCATTGAAAAATAACCACCTCTCTCTCAATCAAGTTTAAGTATGTCGTAAACCCTACCAAAACAAAATAACAGAATCAAAATTGAAAGAATTTATTTTCTTCAGTCTGACCCTAATGTGATTACACAATTTCGACCTTACCTGGTTGTCGATGGAAAATAACAAGTGATTAAACCGGATAATTAAGCATATATGGAGAAACTGTTGGTCATTCGCGACAAACCCCCCCTTGGAACCTTCAAAGAAATTATACTCTTGTTATGAATCGGTCACTCACATCAACCTTACCCCGTCCTTCTAGTCTAGACACCTCTTGACCCAAAATCCTCGTTGGGATTATTTCTTTGTATCAGTCCGACCCTGATGTGTTTACATAATTTCGACCTTGCCTGGTCGTCGACCAGCGAAATGCATTGTCGATGCAAAATAACAAGAGATTAAACCAGATAATTAACCATATATGGAGACACTGTTGGTCATTCGCTTCTACCTTGATTCCCACACATTTTTCTAGACATTCGATAACCCCAATCTTGAGTTAACCGCGTCTGGCCCTCCCCAAATGAAGAAATCTGAGAAATCAAGGTAAAAGGTAATTAACACCATCTGTAAGAGAAATGTGTTATGAAATTTCCTGTGAACTATTAAATGCAAGCTTAAAACTAAGTGCCGCCTTTTCTTAACGAAAAAAAAAATCAGTTGAAAATCACAATAGAAAAACCGAAAATAAGTGTGAAAATCCACTAGTGAAAGGAAACATATGTCGGACTATATTTCGATATATTACAGTAAGCAAATAAGTGAACTAAAGGAAGATAATGTACCGAAATATCGACAACCAGTGTTTGTTGAAATAAACATATATCACATTAAAACGTATTCCGGAAATCAAATTAGCATAAATATTGTAGGCACCTGTTAAAATTATAGTAAACAAAGAAAGTTTGTAGTAAAAATTAACATATATTAGCATGTGGGTACATTAAACGGAATTCATATAAAACGAAATAAGAAATATATACGAAATAAAAATTTAATATTATAAACGTCCTACTATCATAATGTTCATAGTAATTTTCGGTTCACTATTAAAAAAAAAAAAAAGATTAACGTAATAATATCCCCAGGTACCAACAAATAAATACAAAGTGAAATTATATGCCATGTAAGGATATTTACATACTATATCTGAAAGTTATAGTATGAAGTTATCTGAAGTTATAACTCTTAAGAGGGTATTTTCATGTATGAATAACGTCCCCGAAAAGGAAAGTCTAAAGGGAAGATCTAAGATAATCAACGGATAAGATAAAATAGGGAAATTTTTAAACGCTGTAAGAGTCTGTTTTAAATGTTTAGTAGTAAAATAATATGAACCTTTAAAGAATATATATGACAAGGTGAGGGAATGTATTGTTGGAGAAGAAGTAAAGAAAAAAGAGGTATTCTTAAACGAAAGACCAGTTCTGTAATACATATGACTTTACGAAGCCACCTAAGTTTTACAATTTACACAAATTAGAGTACTACTTTTAACCTAAGAAAGGTAATTTTACTGTTAAATAATAAATATAGTATAGAATTCTAATGGAATAAGATGAAAATATATAGGTGTTATTGTGAGTGCAGTACCATAAGGACGAGAATAGTGTAGCATGTGTCGAAGGGAGGAGTGGGGAAAGATCCAACCGTTTCATATATATAGAGATATCTTCGAGAATGAAAAGCACTTGTAAAATCTACTTCACAGTACTTCTCCACAACCATGTCGACTCCCGTCAAATCTATGAAACTTCAGGTTCACCTCAAGCGACAACGTGAGGAGCTGAACGATTCATCTTTTGAAGTCCTAGATGGGTCGTTCAGCGCCTTACGGCCAATCAACGCTCTACTTCCGGTCCAGAAGGGGGATAAGCTGGTGGCGTCTGGCGGGCCACTGCGACTACCCCTGTGGAGGCCGGGACCAGCAAAGATCCAGAGCGTTGTGACGGTTCTCCCCACGTCAACACCAATTCGTCCAGTGTATGAGGACATCACACTGGACGAGCAAGCTGAACGGGAGGAGACGGCTGAGGTGAGACGGGAAGACGAGGACGAGGAGCACGTGGAGGAGGAAGAAGAAGACGACGTAGAAAGAGTGTATGAATGTGTGGATGATTCAGTGACTGAAAGAGTGAGAGAACTGGAATATCAGAATGAATGTGAAAATTTAAAAAAAAAAATATTGATATGTTAAAGTGTAAAAAAGCGAAATTTATAAAATTAGAAAAAAAAACAAAAAAATTAGAAAAAAAAAATTAAATTTTTGAAGGAGCGAATGGTAAATGTGGGAAAAGATATTGTGAAATGTGAGAGACTGAAAGAGGTGTTGGATGAAGTGTGAATGTTTTAAAGTGTAAGGTAGTTATTTAGTTAGTATGTATTTATATTGTATTGTATTTATCGAGTAAGAATAAAAAAATATTTAATTAAATCGTATTACTATTCAACATACTCAGATGAACTAAGAAATCTTTCTTTTCTACAATTACTTTACTTAAGTACTCATTAAATTTCACTAACTACTAGTAGTTATAGTAATTACTACTTAAATGTGTTCATAGTAATCAGTACGGAGTTAAAGAATGGTTTACTTAAGTGTATAAGTGACACAAACTTACCATAGGTACTTCTCGAGCATAGTAATCCAAAGCGCGCGCGCGCGCGCCCACACACACACACACACACGCACGCACGCACGCACGCACGCACGCACGCACGCACGCACGAACGCACGCACGCACGCACGCACGCACGCACGCACACACACCACACATACATACGCTCGAATCTTAGCGTAACGCGATCTACGGATAAACTGTATCTGACTAATACCTTGAATGAGGAAAGAGGAGAAGAAGAAGAAGAAAAAGAAGTTTTTAGTAAATTACCGGTTTGGCATGCTTCACAGGAGCGGACTTAGTGATAAAATATTATTTTCAAAGTAGGATGTCCTTTTAATTTAGAATCATTGACAAAGTGAGCCAGTACACATATTAGGGGGACAGGAGATGTATTAGTACGAAAGTATAATATTAGAATCTTACGTATATGATTTTAAGTAGTAAAGAGAATGTTGTTTTTATAAATTGGGAGTTTCTTTTAACTAGGAATATTTGACAAATTAAGGCCCTATACGTATTAGGGTTAAGAGATGTATTAGTACGAAAGCATACATTAAAAAAGTCTAACATGTAAGATTGTGAGTAGTATAGAGATTGTTGTTTTCAATAGACTGTTGACGTTATTATCCAGGAGAGAGGAACAGTGAATATATATATATATATATATATATATATATATATATATATATATATATATATATAGGGAATATAATATGGAATAATAATAATAATAATAAATAAGGAAATAAGGAATAAGTGAATAAGAAGTTAAAATTTTGAAATTAAATATTTGTGCTTAATGTTAAATGATTTACAGATATCTCTACACATAATTGAACAAAAAAAATGGGGTTTTTTGTAGAGCAACTGGTTTAGTGTTTCAATAAAACGAATAAATATTGGTGTATCAGTTTAATTATTAATATTAACTATTACATATTAAACAAAACTGGAGCAAATCCATCCTCCTGAGGCTCAGGGTACAGTTATCACACCGGAGAGACTCGAAATTTAAAATGTGTCCTGTCACATGTCTCCTTACAGCAACTATTGTTGTAGGGATTGGAGGAAGAAGAGACAGCATGCATCCGGTGCACAAAATTCTACTACTGCACTCGAAATAAGTGTCACTAACGCACATATGACCTTCCATCACTGTATTCACGAACTCCTGTTGCGTCAGTGGCGTTTCTTTTACGATTTTGGTGTCCGTAGTGGTGATGTCTACGTCTCCAAAACCGTCGTCGAACTCTAAATGTTCTGCGTTGTTAATTCCAGGTTCTTGAGCCATATTAAGTTGTAATATGCTGTACTGATTCATATTTACAAATTCATACGTATTTATACAAAAAACAAAAGTCATGAAACCGGTTGTTATGGTATAAGTTACCAGACTGAATAAAAAGAGACAACTAGAGTTGCTAAAAATAGAAAACCAGTTTTGGTTGGAGATCTGAGGACTGAAAGAAGTTGAACCGGTTGGTAGAGATCATTAGGGGGAGGTTATTGACAGGGATCTCTAAAAATAGAGGCATTTTCGAAAGGTCAAGGGAAACGAAGAAAAGATTTCGAGAGATATTAGAGGATAAGGGTGTTTCGTAACACTGAAAAACATAAACCGCTTTAGAAAATCTCCCCACCACCAACCCCCCCCTACCCTCCAACCAATTGAAGGAATATAAAGAGACACGTAAACTTTTAGTATTCAATAATTTCACACAATGTCGACCTTTACCAATACACCATTTGTGCTATTAGGCGAGCGCTGATTTCATCTTAACCCCTCAAAATCTAAATTCGTGTCAGTGGGAGTATGTTGCAACTGGAACTTTTCACCATGCATTCGCCTGGCTGGTAACAAAGGAGATGAGGTGTGCTTCGAGGAAGCGTCGTGGTTGAACTTTTTAAATAACCAGGGAATAGTGACAAACTTCCTGTATTCTACCGACCCGACCGACCCGATTGACGCGGGGGAATTTATGTTGGAGTTCAAACAATTAAAATATGGAAAAGTGATCAAGATCTCGAAGGACAATTCAGCCATCCATCTGGGATATGAATCAGTGTGTGCTCTATGGGAACTACTTCCACTCGTCAAGTATCGGTTAGAGTGCATCAAGAGACAACACTTTAACAATTACTTTAAAATTCTCCAGAAAGGTCTACAAGGAACACCTGGAGATCTGATAAACGCCACCTACAATCTGTTGCAGCCTGATGATAACCCGTCAAGTGAAAATATTAGCATGATTTTGGAGTTTATGTATACATACCCCAAAGTGTTTCAAGATGAGTTTAAAAACGGTTGCGTTTAATATTGCTAAAAATGAATTTTATTGTGTTCCCTCGTTAGACACTTGTAGACATGTATATTGGGAGATTGTAGCACTAGATAGAATGCGTTTTCAAAAAAGGATTACCAATGTTTCAGTTGTTCTGAATCCTGTGTTAAATTATAATCACAGGTGTAATGTGTTTGAGAAACGATTTAAATAAAAGACATTATTTTGGACAAAGTATTTTTATTTGACAACATCAGTTTTATTAATCCATGAATTATGAGTAGAATCTAAATTCATCCATTTAACAAACAATTTATTTCCCTTTCGTCGAAGTATCCTTTCAATTAAATAGATGTGTGGATACTGCGTACGTTGTAGTTCTTCTGCGTAAAAAGCACCAGAAATTGGCTGTCCATTTTGATCTTCCAGTAGGTAAGTGATTGGATTTGTATATTGAATTTTATATATTTTGAAGATTTCCGTTGACCAGTTAGGCAAGTAACCTTTAGAAAAAGCTTCTCTATATTTACTAACACGCACAAAATCACCAACTTTAAATTTAGACCCCCTTAAGTCAACAGTTTTTAAACGATTATAAACAGTTTGTAACACTTTCTTCGCATTGTCTTTTGTGATTTTATTTGGCTTGAGACCGTAGTAGAATGTATGGTGTCATTATATTCTTTAACAATTTGAGGTAAGAGTGTGAGCCATTCGTAAGAACCTTTCAAGCTGAATCCACGCCACAGTTTTGTCTTTAACGTTCGATTAACTCGCTCAACAACACTAGCTTTTAATGTTGAGTACGTGCTATAATGATTAATATCATTATCTCGCATCAACTGTTGAAATTCTTTATTGTAAAATTCTTTACCGTTATCCGTCTGTATATTTTTAGGCGTTTGCATTTGAGCTAAAATTTTTTTCATTGCTAATGTAACATCTTTTGCAGTTTTTCGCTTAACGGGTTCCGTCCACACATATTTACTGAAAGCGTTGATCACAATTAAAATATACCGAAACCCCTTGTTAAATCTAGCATATGGTATCATTTCGACTAAATCCGCTTGTAAAAGGTAATTTAGTCCTTTCACAATAACCTTTCTTCTTGTAAAATTCCTTCTGGCGGGTTTATGGATTTCATATACGACTTCTCGCTTACTCATTTTTAGCGATTGGACACTGCAATACGATTTGGTAATATATTTTATCTTTAGTGTTTTTTTCTCTAGTCCAAAATGAAATTTTATCTCCCTTATTTATAGTTTTCCCAATAAGTGTCTCCAGATTGAGATCCATCAGTTCCTCATTAATATTGACAGAAACACCAGTAGGGTAAGCTTCAGCACTCTCTACTATACCAGTAACGGGAGAAATATAAGTCGTTTTTGCGTTATCCAGTACGAAAAGCCATACATTATTAAACTTTATTTGGTGACTTTTTTCTATGCCTCGAAAGTTTAATACACATTTAGTATGATAGGCGGATGTTTGCCAGATATAAAATGGTGAAGAAAGGGAGATTTGTGAAGCTCCAACTAAATCGTCGAATTTAAGGTTATACGGGACTTGACGGGAGCGTAACATATGGCGACCAGCTTTATCAATCATTGTTAGCTGTGTGAATACTTGTAGCGAAATAATGGAATAGTGAGTTACTACCACGTTTTATACAATTATTTTAGCCTCTTTTAATTCTTCAATTATCGATATAATCTCGATATTGTGTGAGTTATTTCCTGCATATTGAGATGCTATTAGTAATTTTAATCTATCAACCAATTCGTTATAGTTATCAAAATATCGATATTGTAGTTTTCTATTATCAAACTTCATCAAACCTCTCCCAATCTTTCGACTACGTAAAGCTAGCACGTTAGGATATGAACTTGAACGTCTACGAAATTGTTATAATTGTCTTTGTTTGGTTAATGAATGAATGGTGGTCAATTGAGGTTTAATGATATCTCTAAATTTTGGGGCATTTGATGTGCTCAAACCTTTCTCCGGATCATTATCTATATACTGTGCGTTAGACTTCCTGATGATATCGATGTAGTTTTGAAGATCACTGTTCTTGTACCCAAGTGGTACGCTCTTAAACAAAAGTTCATAAAGACCAGGTGTCCCTTGAAATCTTTCCTCTTCTTCCCCCAAAATTATATCTTTATCATCAAATTTAACGGAGGAATCACCTATTTTCCAACCATCTTTGTCAGGATCAAAGTGAACTCCAAATTTCGTGTCAAAATCCCTACCCCCAGTACGTATAAGATCTTCAATATATCCTCGAGGTAAAGGTGCAAACTGTTGTATATAGTGATTTAGATCATCATCACGAATATTTTCTAGAATTTTGGACGTCTCCAGAGGCATTTGACCTAGGAATGTGTCGTCGAAGTAGGAAGTTCTGTATGGGTCTACGGAGGGGTCATATGCGAAAGAGTCTTCGGTTGGTGCAATAGAATAAAATTCACGGGGGACTGGTTTCGGTTGAGAAAATGTGTGTTCCGCTTTTATTTCCTTTTCCTGGGGTGATATTGTTTTGAACTGTGTTAACAATTCAGTAAGGGGTTGAGTTATTGGCTTATACGTTTGTTCCAGTGAAGATTGTGTTTGAGCAATATCTCCTTTTAAGGCTTTATATTTTTGTTTTAAAGCTTTTCTTGTAGCTGTAAGTTGTTTAACCATCCGATTATCCATGTTGACTAACGTTAGTAGGGGTGAGTTAACATTTATATATAAATAAATTTATCGAATCCTTGACGAAATCTTCCTTCTTTGATAGAACAATCTTTATCGATTACAAGAAATCCATATTTAGTCATCCAACACTTAGCACAAATATCCTTGAAGGTTTGAAAGGGCATGTCTACACTAACGTGGTCGTTATAAATGTGTTTCAGATTTGTCATATCTTGTTTAAATACAACAAGTAGATTTGTGTTATCACGAATCAATTGCTTGGGTATTGCCGAGTAGGTCTGACATAGATAGAAACAATCAGTATTTTTGTGTCTTCCAAAAGAAAAATAACTTTTAACAATGTTCTGATCGCAGGATGCAACATCGTCAAATATTATTACTGAATTTGGTTTTATTTCCTCCGCAGGTATCACAGTTTCACCATCGTTGAATTCGAAGTATCCGATATCCTTCAGTGGTTCCATAAGTAATCGCAAATACGTATACTTGGGTTGGTATAGAGATTTGGAATATACATAAATATTTTCAAATCTGAGACCATTAGGGTGTTCTAACAGACTTAACATGACCTCGGTTTTTCCACAACCTGAGGCGCCAACCAGGATGCCTCTTTTCGAATTGCCGCCGAATAGAATTCCGTGTTTTTTATATTTTTCAATGGGGGTGATAGAATCATGGTTTGTAATAGGTAAATGTGTGTTTTGTTGTTGAATCTTCATTCTACCAGCTCAGAATACTATATAAAGGGAAACGTTAACCCACCAAGCTTATATAATGGTTTACAGGGGTACAATGAAGAAGAAAAAAGGAAGCGGCCTACTAAATACTTTGATAGATAAGCTACCGATAGAGTTACACATACCGGGTTTTAATTGGTGTGGTCCGGGAACAAAGGTCTCTAAACGTCTAGCGCGAGGTGATCGCGGTGTTAACCCTTTGGACGAAGCCTGCAAACAACACGACATCGCCTATTCACACTTTAAAGACTTGGAACGAAGACACCAAGCCGATAAAGAATTAGCAGATATTGCGTGGCAACGTGTAAAAGCAGGTGATTCATCCGTAGGAGAACGAATTGCTGCCCTAGGCGTAACGGGAGCAATGAATTTGAAACGGGAGTTGGGTATGGGGTTAAAAAACAGTAGTAAAAAGAAAAAGAGTGGTGGTGTGAAATTCGCCAAGAAAACACGTATACTTCCAACACCTAAAATTGGGAGAGGAATGAAAAAACGACGTAGATCGAGAAAAGGTGGTTTTTTACCATTCTTACTTCCTCTGCTCGGGGCACTCGGACCGCTAATAGGAGGAGGAGCAGCGATTGCGGGTGCTGTCACAAAAGCCAACAGAGACAAGGCCGAAGTAGAAGAACAGAAGAGACACAACTTAGCGATGGAAGCGAAAGGTCGAGGTTTAAAACGTGGTCGTGGAGTACATTTGGCGTATCCGTTTCCAAAAAACTACCGATAAAGTTACCACACCGGGCACTCACAGATATCGACTTGAAAACATTTGTAAAGAAATTACAAATCCCACATTTTAGAGGAGTCTTCTTTCGAGACAAATTACCAAACACGATTAATAAGGAGGAAAGTGGGATCATCAACTTAGATTCTGTGCGCGGCAAAGGTACACACTGGTCTTGCTATACAAAAAATAGGGACACAGTCAATTACTTCGATAGTTATGGAAACTTGCAGCCACCTAAAGAAGTGACCAAATACTTTTTCAGTGATGGTAAAACCAGACACATATATTATAATCATGATTCTTATCAGAAGGATGGATATATTTGTGGTCACATTTGTTTGTTATTTTTATATAATCACTATTTCTAAATGTTTTCGTCATTTGTTTATAAACCTTAATAGTAAGATGTCCACCAGTTTTATTCTCAACGGGAAATTTTCCGAGTTAAGTTTAGATTTTAATCCACCTGTTTATCTGGAAGACGATATAGATTATGAAATTGGACTTGTAAATTTTGATAGTTTTTATTCCATACCAAACGTCGATGACACAAACAACAGATTTCTGTGGATAAATGAAGCCACTACTCTTCAATATTTGGTAGTGATACCTACTGGTTCATATGAAATAAATAACCTATTGGATGTAGTGCGTAGAGAAATTGCCAAGGTAGATGCTGACGCAGAAATTACGATGGACTTTGACAACAACACCTCTAAAGTGGTTTTACAAACAAACAGAAGCATCTCCTTCGATTGTGAAAACTCCTTAGGGTCAGTACTTGGTTTTACTAGAAGAGTCGTAGAAGCAAATAGTGAGGTTACCGGAGATAACCCTGTTCAAATCCTTAAAGTGAATGCGATATGTATCGATTGTAATATTGTCGCCGGTTCTTTTCTAAACGGACGTCCAGTCCATATTATTCACCAATTTTTTCCTACCGTTTCACCAGGGTATAAAATAGTGGAAACTCCACGCAATACCATTTATTACCCAGTCACTGTGAAAAGAATAATCAACATTACTGTGCGTATCATCGATCAAAACGGAGACTTTATCAATTTTCAGGACGAAATTCGCACTATTCGGTTACATTTAAGAAAAGTTCCTGAATAAAATGGTTCTCCGATTTAATACACCGACAAGAGGCTTCCGTGGCAGTCGAACGAGCAGCAGAAAATCCACAAAATTAACAAAAGAGAATCACAACTTTTTAGTATCTTTAGGCTTTAAAGTTTTAGTATAGAATATAAAAGACAATTGTACACAGTTTTTGGTTAGTTAAGTAAAGTTGTTTCCCGAGTTAACATGGATAAAAAGGATCTCCTAGATGTAACCGGAACACCATACAATGATTCCTCGATTGAAGAATTCCAATACCACTTTTATCAACCTTACACATCCGGTGAAATCAATTATAACGACGAAGTTCGCATTCCTATCCCCGATTTAAACGCTTATACTGCCCCATGTAATAGTTACCTTTATGTAGAAGGGAAACTGGTTAAAGATGATAATACGGTGCCTACCAAACTAGAATTTATAAACAACGCCCTTTCCCACGTATTCAGAGAAGTGAGATATGAATTGGAAGGAAATCTAATCGATTCCGTTAGAGATGTCGGTATAGCGTCTACTCTGAAAGGCTATCTCGCATATACTCCAAACGAAAGCTATATGTTAGCAAATGCAGGGTAGTTTCCGAAAAAACAAATTTCCACACCAGCAACGGGTGAAACTCGACTACAAGCAATTAACAAAGATAAAATAATAACTGATAATAATGGAAATTTTAATACACTAATACCTTTAAAACATCTCATGGGATTCTTTGAAGACCATCGAAAACTTATACTTTATATGAAACAAGAGTTAATTTTAATACGAAGCAGCTCCGATTACGATGCAGTAATAAGCACTGATGAAACTGAGAAACCCAAAGTAAACATAACTAAACTCTTTTTTTTGGGTAGTTCCACACGTTTCGCTTAGTCTAGCGGAGCAGTTGAGACTAAACAAAATTGTTAATAAAGGAACAGCACTTCCTCTATCTTTTAGAAGTGCAGAATTAATAGTTTGCCCATCTTTACTAGAGACTTCGCGTCACACTTGGGCTGTGAAAACATCACCTAAATTAGAATCACCACTACATGTAATTATAGCGTTTCAAAAGAATAGGCGAAATAACTTTACTGCGGATATGAGTAAATTTGATAATATTTCTTTACGGAATGTTAAGGTATTTTTGAATTCTGAAAGATATCCATATGCCGACTTATTGTTAGACTTTAAGAATAATAAATTCGCAACACTTTACGAAATGTACGCAAATTTTCAAGACTCGTATTATCCAAACAAAGGAAATCAACCACTGTTTAACCCAGCGGAATTTAAACAATTTACGCCTATTGCACATATTGATTGTTCTCATCAAAAGGATTTTGCTCAAACAGGATCTATTACCCTTCGAGTTGAATTCGAAACGGAAGATGCGACAACTTCCGATGTGGCGGCATACTGTTTGATTTTACACGAAAAACGATTCACATATAATCCATTGACAAAAATTGGCCGTCAGCTCTAAAGCACATGTGCCAGTATTTAAGAACGTCACCTGAGAATGAAATATATCAGTAATGTTATGAGGCCTCGTAGAAGTAACATCACACTACTCCATTTTACGGAAACGTTACAAGCGTTTAATAAAAAGCTTCAAATTCTTCAAATCGATGTTAACTTATATTGTGTGTCTAAGCAATTTAAACGACTCAAGATATGAGACTGGTTCTTGATGTTCAGGGATTTATGCGAGAACGTAAAGAGTTCGTAGTAAAAGAATTGGCTGCTTATGATGGACACCACTTCTCTCACACTATATTCAAACCACCTTTTTCAATGGACATGCTACCTCCAGAGCTACAAACTCAAAACAACTTGCTAACAAAACATCACCATGGCCTCACTTGGAACATAGGATTCACACCTCTACATCAGTTTAGTAAATATCTCCGGGAGCTAACATCTGCTGCTTCTCATGTTTATGTCAAAGGAGTCGAAAAAGCAAATTACATCAGAAAATATCTACCCCAAGAAGTTGTTGAACTACCCGAGCAACCTCCCCTACAAAAATCGGAACCCAAATGTTTTTATCACTCAAATAACTTTTGTATGTGTGCCTTGTCAAATGTATTTTTTTTATATGAAAATTTTATAATGCAATAATTCATGAAATAAAACACACTATTAGATACCAAAAATTTCTTTATTACAACCGTAACATTTAAATTCTCTTTCTTTATTACCTTTATAATTTTCAATTTCCTCAAAAATAACCTTTTCTTTTTCCATCCACTCAACTTTATTTTCATTTGTCTTCTCCTCTTCTTGAGCTCCAACTGCTTCTTCATCCATTTCCTTTCCTTCTTCTTCCATTTCCTTTCCTTCTGCTTCCATATCCTCTTCTTCTTCATCTTCTTCTTCTTCTTCTTGAAACTGAACCGCGAGTTTCTCTGGTAAGTAACTCTTGATACGACACAAGAAATCACCTAAATTTATACGTTGCATTTCTTGTATGAAATGTTCTAGACATAATTCCGAGTCTTTGTACATGGTACACAGGTCACGTCCAACTTCATATCTTCTCGCCACGTGTAGACAGTAGTCGCTATCGAAAAAGCGCCCCATTCCATAATACGCCTCGTGTTCAGCATCCCAACGAAGATTTTCAAACTTATCGTATAGATGTGTTATACCAGTTTCGAGACTTATTATCTCAGTTTCTTTACTATAACACATCCACATGTTGATTACTGAACAGGATACATCAGCAGCGTGATAAATACAACATTCCCCTCCATTTTCTTGCTCCACAAAAACCAGTTACAACACTATACCGGTTTTCCATTTTAAGGTAACCACCAACGATCTGTCAGTGATCTCCCTTAAACCCGGTTTGACTGCTTTCTATTTTTAGATATGCTTGTATTGTTATTGACCCACAACCGGTTTGTCTACTTTCCATTTTTAGATATCGTTGAACTATCTTTGACATATATGAATACTGGTTTGACTGGTTTCTATTTTTAGATGTAGCTACCATTAAACAAAACTTGTTTGACTGTTTTTTTTTTGGTTAAACTGTCTATATAATTACACATATATTTTGACATATTTCAGTAATCAAACAAACTGTGCACTATGCGGTGTGAGAAGTGCGCGACAGTATTTCGTACAATGGGACGTTTCGCACGTCATAAGTGTCGCCAAAGTAAAGATTCTTACACCTGTGATGCGTGTAGAAAATCGTTTACCACTTCATCTAATTTAAATCGTCATAAGCGACTCAACTGCAAAGTCGGTGCAACTAATAGTAAACAAGTCAAGCTAAATAATGGTACCTCAGCTCCGAGTGCTTCAGTTTGTGACCGAAGAAGACTACATAGAACAGTTTTAAGCTCCTCAGCCAACATCCAAAAACTACACCACGCATTCAAGAGTCGCATCGCGTCGCATCGCTACCTATAGGTTTTCAAGTGATGAGGATCATATCGCGCCACTAACGTTCTTTACAGAAATAAAAGCACCAGTAGTAGATCTACTTTCAGAGTACCTATGTCGCTTTCACGTTCTAAAAATCAATATGGAGCTTTTCGGGCTTTATGTTGTAGAAGAAAGAAAGCTCACCGATGTGAAGTCTTTTACTACAAAAAATAAAGATCTGACTGTTTCTACCGATATTAGTCAACTTTATGAAGACTTTAGAGAAGAAGTACAGACGAAAATGTCCGAGTTCCAGGAACGTGATAGTGGATGGGCTTTGAAAAACATTCTCTTTTTAGATGTGAACATAAATAAATTTAACTCAGTGTCTGCGTCCTCTTACATCAAACTTCCTAAGTCCATAGAATCCACCAAATGTGTTTTAAACATAAAAAATGAGGACAATGCGTGCTTTGCGTGGAGTGTTATTGCGGCAATATTTCCAGCAAGTGGTGAACCAACTCGAGTGTCATCGTACCCCCATCATGACATTCTGTTGGATTTTACAGGTATCGAATTTCCGGTTAAATTAAAAGACATATCTCGATTTGAAGACATGAATAATATTTCCATAAATGTCTACGGAATTGAAATGAAATTTGAAAATGGGAAATATGTTACCGAAGTTGTTGGACCATTACACTTTACACAACACCGTAAACCTACCCATGTAAACTTGCTGCTTATTTCAGATGATGATGGTAACAACCACTATTGTCTTATCAAAAACCTCTCGGGATTAGTGCATACCCAATTGTCTAAACGGCACGGTAAAATATATCTTTGTGAGGGTTGTTTGCAAGTTTTCAGAAAGCGTGAACAGTTGTATATACACGAACAAAATGATTGTAATCACGTTTACACCAAAATACCGACAACTAACATTATTGTAAACAAATATGGTGAGCTTCTACCGCAAAATATCCTCAAGTTTATTAACTTTGAAAAACAGTTATCAGTGCCGTTTGTAATATATGCTGATTTTGAAAGTATTTTAAAACCTATTCATCATACTGAACCTACTAGTAGCAAGTCTTTTACGGTGAAAACATTTGAACATGAAGCATACTCGTTTGGATTATATGTAAAATGCAACTTTGATGATACATATTCACAATATTATTCATATCGCGGTCCTGATGTTGCCGAAACATTTATAAAACAATTGGATGATATCGTTCACTCTCTTTTTCATACACACTTGAAACATATAAGACCAATGAAACCATTAACACAACAAGAGAAAGATCTATTTCAAAAAGGTTCAGTTTGTCAGATTTGTGATAAACATTTATCAAACAAAGACAAAGTACGTGACCATTCTCATAGGAACGGTTTCTACCGTGGCCCCGCCCACTCCGTTTGTAACTTGAATTATAAAACCCCAAAGTATATTCCAGTCTTTCTACACAACCTCACAAACTATGACTGTCATTTGTTTATTAAAAAATTATCTCTGAAAGGTGAAACAGTCTCAGTCATAGCCCAAAATAAGGAAAAGTATGTGTCCTTTTCCAAACGTATTCTTGTTGAAAAATCGAACGATCCACAAAAACCAGATACTTTTCTTTCTTTACGATTTGTTGACTCCTTTCGCTTTTTGTCTAGATCTTTTGATAAGTTGAGTCAAACTCTACATTCTGATCAATGTCGTGAAGTCAGGAAATATTTTCCAGAAGATAACAAGTTCAATCTGATAAGGCGTAAGGGAGTTTTTCCTTATAGTTATGTTGATTCTTTCGATAAGCTGAACGAGACACTCCCTTCCATAGACAAATTTTTCGATACACTTAACGGGGAATCACTTTCTCAAGAACAATATCACCGAGCTCTAGAAGTGTGGCAAACTTTTAACTGTTCGACTTTAGGCGAATGTTCAGATATTTGCTTAAAATCTGATGTATTACTTCTTGCAGATGTATTTGAAAATTTCAGACAGGTCTGTACGAACACGTACAAGTTGGACCCTGCCCATTACTTGACGTCACCTTCTTTGAGTTGGGATGCTATGTTGCGCTTTACCCAAATTGAACTTGAACTTCTCACTGATATAGACATGATCAATTTTTTCAGAAAAGGGATTCGTGGTGGTGTAAGTCAGTGTAGCAAAAGAAAAGCTGTAGCCAACAATAAATTTATGAAAAATTACGATAATTCCAAACCAACCTCATACATTATCTACGGTTTTACGATGCAACAGCCTATGCCGACTGGTAATTTTAAGTGGTTAGAAGAAAGCGAACTTGTATCCTTAGATTTATCTTTAGTTGATGACACTTCTTCGAAAGGTTATGTACTGGAAGTAGATTTAAGGTATCCCTCAAGTTTACACGAATCTCATAATGATTTACCCTTTTGTCCAGAAAATATAACCCCTTCCGGTGGTAAAATATCGAAATTAATCCCAAATTTACAAAACAAATACAACTATGTAATTCATTATAGAAATTTAAAGCAATGTTTAGAATATGGTTTAATTTTAGAAAAAGTACATAGAGTTTTGGAATTTTCACAGTCCCCTTGGTTAATGCCTTACATAGAACTCAATACTAATTTAAGGAATTCAGCCAAAAATGAGTTTGAAAAGGATTTATTCAAATTACTTATCAACTCTATTTTTGGTAAGACGATGGAAAATGTAGATAAACGACAGGATATAAAATTATGTACACACTGGGAAAATAAAGTTGGGTCTGTGGGGGCTAGAGAGTTAATAGCCAAGCCCCATTTTAAATCTTGTGCAATATTTGATGAAAACTTGGTGGCTATTCAGTTAGAGAAAACAAAAGTTTGTTATGATAAACCGCTTTATGTAGGTTTTTCTATTCTGGACATTTCTAAAACAATTATTTATGATTTCTTTTAAGGTTTCATTAATAAGAAATATGGTGCTAATGCTACACTTTGCTATACTGACACAGATTCACTTATCTTGGAAATCTTTACCGAAAACATATACGATGACATTAAAAACAACATCGAATACTTTGACACATCAAATTACCACACCAACAACATCCACAGTATCCCCCAAACCTTATCTGTTTTGGGAAACATGAAAGACGAATTTAGAGGAATCCCTGTAGAATGTTTTTATGGCACAGGTGCGAAAGCGTATTGTGTTAAAGCGGTTGATGTTGTGAAAAAAGCGAAAGGAATTTCTAAAAGTGTTATAAAGAATCAATTGCATATGTCTGACTATATTCAGACTGTTGAACACGGAGAGTCGATTTTTCGCAAAATGTACATTTTTTCTTCTGATCTTCATACAATTTATACAGAAATAAGAAATAAAATTGCTCTATCTTCACATGACGATAAGAGGTGTCTACTCCCACACACCTATGACACTTTGGCTGGGGGTCATTTTCTCCTTAACTCAACTCAAGGCGATTTAGATCTTCTTCTGCAATGGGGAGAAGAATTAAATATTTCGGCACCATTATAATGTGACTTATTACATGTTTTTCTTTCTTGTGAATATAGCTTCCTCATTGTATATATATGTGTGTGTATTTCTATGTATTTATTTATGTATAAAAAATAAAAAAAATTAACAAAGCAAGTATTTTTTATTGAACCTCACAGTCAAACATCTACAATATTCATAATTCTAAGATACAGTTGAATTATTTTCTGTACTTCTTCGCTGTTCCTTTCATCATCCCATCGTCGGTAGCAACAATCACAAGTGTCCGGTCCTTCCTGTGTTTCGTCATACGCCCAAGGACAACTTTTGTAGTGTGATCCATACTTCGAGTGAACCTTTTCATCGTTTTTATTCTGCTCTAGTTCCTTCTGTAGAGTGTGAAGTTTTCTTTTATGTTCCTCCAGCAACACGTGACTATAGAGATTCAAAAACTCTCGCAGCTCCATCATAACTGATTACAAAAAGTTCTTCAACACAGATGTATAGACTTTTATACAATTACTAAGTAGTAGTATCGAAGAGCACACCGCTATGTAGATAAGAAGTGTAGGAACTATGCTCTGGTTTCCCGGCGAGTCTGCTTTTGTACCATCGGGAGTGGTGGGGTTAAGTTTTTGCCATTTGGTATATTCTGTGGAATTCGTATTTCATCTAATCCGTAACTTATACTCAGTGCTATTGGTAGGTATTGATGCATGAAAAACGGATTCTGTATGTGGATTTTGCATTCGAATCCACCGCGAAGGCCAGCTGCCTCCCGTTTCATCACCGTCAAATATATAACACATTCTGCCACACGGCATGCAGCACTAGAATATTCCCCATCAACATTTTATTAATTACTACTTAATACGAAACAATCAATGGCTTATATGTTTAAAGAAGTGGAGGGGGTAGGACATCTTCTTAGTACGTTAGATGAGGAGCACTCGCAATGTTAACGAAACTCGAATTTCTATTCATATACCTTCTTAATAAAGTACAACACGTGTGTACTTTTAGCCGAGAGGTAACTGCTCCGCCTACCACACAGAAGACCCGAGATCGAGAGCTACTCACATCTTCTTTTTCACCCACAAAGCACACTGAAGTCAAGGGTTAAGAGGGATCACGGGGTCATGAGTCATAGGTTATGGGTCATGGAGTGCGGGAACCGGTTTTCCAGGTCGGGGTAGATAATCTGAATCTCAAACAGGTTTCTACATGTTGTCAAACCGGTTTTCCAGTTGGGGGGTCGATAAATTGAATCTCAAACAGGTTGTACATGTCGTCAAACAGGTTTTTAAGGTCGGGGTCAATAACCTGAATCTTAAACAGGTTCAAACAGGTTTTACATGTCGTCAAACCGGTTTTCAAGGTCGGAGTCAATAACCTGAATCCTAAATCTGTTACAGATGCCTCATTACTTCACTACTTATATTAAATAGGGGGCTTTGCCCCCTGCGCGCTTGCGCGCGCCAACCCCCGTGAAATTCAAACGACGATACGTATCAAACAAACACGATTTTTTTTTTCAAGAAAATTGTTCTTTTTTTTTTGTTGAAAACGCGAGAAATCACGATTTGTTTTTAAGAAAAATGTTCTTTTGTTTTTGTTTAGAAAATTTCGTTTGTTGTTAACAATATGAAGAACCCCGCGGTTAACAAAAAAAAAAAGATTCTTTGCCGAGAGATCCTGCCGCTTCAGTCGCCAACGCCCAAATGTCTTTGCCGAGAGATCCTGCCGCTTCAATCGCCAACGCTCAAATGGACGAGGCCTTCGTGACTTCCAGTCGTCACGCGGCAAGGAGAGATGAAGAGAGGCACTGACTGAGTGGCGCGCAATGAACAGGCCCGCGGCAGTGAGAATGATAGAAAAAGTATGAGATACATGACTACAAACAGCCGGGCGGGGATGAGTGAGAGAAATGAGAGAGAAAAGTGGGCGCGCGCAATTTTTAGGGAGCCAGAGAGAAGGGACGACCAATCACGCACCGAATAAGTCGATGACAGGCATTATCTCCATTAATAATTGTTAGCGTCTTCTATCACTTCTTTGGTAAAAATACCATACGCGATAGTATTCGACCATCTGAAGGCTCGGCACTTCTTTCCAAACTTGGAATTGGTTACTGAACACACCCGTTAAACTAATAATAGGTGCTCATAGATTTTTTGAAATGAGTAACGCAAATTGGGAAACTTCAATATTTTTTACTGTTTGTAAACAACTTAACAACTGTATATCACAAACAAAAACTGGACATACACGGAGGCAAAACAAATGGCTACAACACACCAAGCGGGAAAAATGTTTCGGTGTTAAGGAAACCTTCGTTGTTAAGGAAACCTTAACAGTAATATAGAAACAAAAATGTACAGGTATATTCCGATGTAAAATTACACAAGGAACACGATGGTGCATTTTTTTTGCTGTTCGCTATATTTTATGAGAAAATCGCATTTGAAAGTTTCATCTGAGTTTTCCGGCATTCCCCGGGGAGCTAGGAGAAAATAATAGCGAATTCGTGTTCTGTGGGGTTACAAACATTAACAGTCAAAAGTTCGGCTTTTCTGCTGAAATTTCCATTTCAGCAACATATTAATTGGACTATAACCCTTCAATTTTCCCAAAGCCAGGTAATCGGTAGTCATTTCGTCCCAACGATACAGACGTGCACAATTATTAACTTTTCGCAACCAGTCATCCACAGTTTTTAGTCTGTCATCTTTAAATAACGCCCAATTAGTTACCACCGCTCTGTTCTCAGAGCCAACTTTGGCAACATTCTCATGCATTGAACCTGTACTACTCACGGCATCGGCACAACGACGCAATTCTAAACTGGCATTTTATATATGCAAGACGATTGAGAAAGTAACCTAGAGCAACCTGATAGCACGGAATATTTCCTGTAAAATGAAGTTTATGGATATGTGGCGTGAATAAATTTGGTTTCTACCGATGGCACTATCCTGAGTAGTATAGCTAACGTGTTTCTGGATCACTTTTTGCTGAGTCATGCTGTGTCTTACCACACGTGGATATGGAGGATGGCGATGGTCCTCCGGAGCGACCATCATGAACGTGTGCGAGGGGTATTTTTGTGCTGAGTCACGCTTCTTGTAAATTAGTTTGCCAGAAGTGACCGTCAATGCTAATTAGTTTTGAGATTTTAATTAAGAAAAGCGATACGCAGTGTTTTCGCTGAGTCACGCAATTACGAAGACAGCGTTAGGGGACGGCGCTCAGTTGTGCCAGCAGTGTACCTGAGCGGTTACCTGGGCTGATGCCTTTTACCTGTGCGGATTGGATTTACCAGAGCGGTGTCTTACCTGGGCGCCACTCACCCCACTAGGGGGTGCAAACCACCCCTATTGCTAAGGGTCGGTTATCGTTAGTGCCCTTTTGGCACTTTGCCAGATGGGTCTAAAAAAGGCAAAATTGTATTTTGTGAATTTTTTGTTAGTGCCCTTTTGGCATTTTGTAATTGAAAAGATTTCTGCCTCGGGGTGCCTCCCTCTCTCGAACCCAGGTCCATCTTCTAGAAATCTTCAATAGTTTTCCACCAATATTGATTGTAGATTATGATTTCATTCTTTGTCGCCAGTTGTCTTATGTTATGGTAGCCACACATTAGTTCACTTTTAAATGGAACAATAGGATAATAATTTTTATGAGATCCAATAACATATCCAGAAAGGTATTGTTGGTCCTTCTCCTCTTCTCCATGTTGACACATGATTTGGCATACTTGGGAGGTGGTTGTTCTGAATATAACGCTGGATATTCATTTATGATAAGTGCATCTCTACGTTTTTTCAGTAAGAGAAATTTTACATTTCCAATCAGATAAGGTGTACTGATCAAGACGTAATCAGCTGATGCACCTCCCCACGCAGTATCGATGGTTGTAATTGCAGCACAGAGCAGTAGAATGAGATTAAACTTTTTTCTTGTCGAATTTGTCGCTTGTAATATAACATACGGAATGATCAAATCTGAAGGTGTGGAAGGATTTATACTGTTTCCGTTGAGTCATTACCTTGGGGATGTTTGTTACCTGTTAATTCCTTCAATGCTTTTTTATATATACAAATGCCACAAATGCGGTATCGTGCCCTGGTCTCACCCTTACACAAAGGACAAACATATAGTACTTTTATAGGCATCTTCTCCAACTTTTTCGTGACCTTTACAATTGCCGATGCTGTAAAGAAAGTGTCGAAGTATGTACAGCTCAATTAACAATCTGGTGAAACGATCGTGACATAACCCCCGTTGACATTCCTTTAAAAACTTCTTTAGCGACAAAGTGCCCTTCTTCTTATCGAAATCTCGCCAAAAACAATAGTCCAAAGTTTTTAACCATTGGCAGGGAACTTGCTCTTCGCGAAGTTTCCGAAAGTAGCACCACTCACACGGACCTTCGCAGCTTAAGTCGCGATTTAATAAATGGAGTTTTTCTCTGTTCTCGCTAAAGATGTTGGTGAATTGAGAAGACATATTCTGGATGGAGACAAGATCGTTTTAGACTTTATATATATGGAGGTGGTGGGGAGGGGAATGAAAAAGCATAAAGTGTAGTTTTACTATTTATTTTCGAGAAAAAAATTTTAACCAATTTTTTATGAACCAAGCATTTTCAACACTACAATTTACATTGTTGTTTTCGTGTAACGTACAATGATAGGATTTAAAAAGTTTTTTCATTTCTTCAAACGTCGGGCATTGGTCGCTGTCGGCTGCGAGGTCGACTATTTCATTCGATATCAATTTCCTTAGCTATTCCTTCTTCTGTGCACCCCTAATGTAAACGGTGGCGTTATGTGGAACGGAAGCTCTCAGGAACGAAGAGATTTGTTCATATTCCAGCACATTATGCGGTTCTATCCAATAATGTGTGTCCCACTGGTGTCCATGTAAATATTTACATAAATGCATCCTTCTCTAGTCACATTCACTATGGCTATCTCCTTACACAGGAAAGCGGTGTCACCATCCTGAAAACCTTGTATGTCGATTACAATTGGGTCAAAGTCTCCGACAACCATTGTTTTAGTGGAGGAGGAGGTGTTTATTGCTCGGTTGTGAAAATGACACTGTACGATGACACTAAACGATATTCTTTTTATCGATCCAACTGTTGTATTTATCGTCAAAGCCCAATCATTTCACAAGAGTTTTGTTACCTTTTTGTTTGATAACCTTTTGAAATGAATATATGTCAGGATGCTTTACTTTTTGTAATTGTTCGTTGTAGAACGATCCTAAGATCTCTTTATTTTTCTCGTCTGCTAGTAAATACGTAATGGGGTTAGTTAATTGCACTTTTCGTATGCACTTTTGATCCTTCGATGTCAGAATTCGTCAAGCGTCGGATTGTTCACCCGTCTATAGGGAACGTGAGCTGGGATTAGACCGTCGTGAGACAGGTTAGTTTTACCCTACTGATGACTCGTCGTTGCGATAGTAATCCTGCTCAGTACGAGAGGAACCGCAGGATCGGACATTTGGTTCACGCACTCGCTCGAGCGGGCGGTGGTGCGAAGCTACCATCCGTGGGATTATGCCTGAACGCCTCTAAGGCCGTATCCTTTCTAGTCAAAGGAGGCAACGATATCTCTTTGAGTTCTGAAAGTCGAAAGGCTCAATACAATGTGTCTCTACTAGACGATCCGTAGCTTGCTACGGTCGTCGCACTGGCCTTACTCACCGTGTCGTCGGGATCATCGTTCGGCGGCGGGATACAGTTCCTCGCTACGTCCGATCCGATCCTTGGACGGTTGAGATATTAGTGTCACGAAATTATTCGACGTCGGAATTCGGAATTGTCTGTAGACGACTTACGTACCTGGCAGGGTGTTGTACCTGGTAGAGCAGTTTCCACGCTGCGATCTATTGAGACTCAGCCCTTAGTTTGGGGATTCGTCTTGTCGACGAGACGAGACCCCGATCGTTAATTCACACAGAAAGAAGCGACCGAAAAACTTGTGAAAACGCACGATCGTAGTTCGTTGTTTGCATGGATATTTATTTGGCTGAAGTATTCGTGATACTTTAGGAGGTCTCTTATTGGTCTCTCCCTTGGTTCCCTCTTTATTTCTTGGACCTGATTTTGATCTTGATGTTCAATTAAGTTGCACAGAAACACCATATGTTCTGGTGTTCCGACCTCGCCATATTCACAGAGATCACTCTCCGCGAGACGCCTTGCATATTTATGAGACGGGTACGGGCCATGTCCAGTTAAAAAGTGGATCATACCTTCTGATGGATTAATGTATGTCATTTTCAATCTTCTACGAATGTCAGGAAATATGTGGTATGTTCTTCTGCCCTTGTCAGTTGTTTCCCATCTCAGTTGCCATTCAGCTAGAATGCACGCTTTCACCTCGGTTTTGTTTGAGGCTCTGGTTTTCAGAATCCTCTCGACTTTTTGCCAATTTTCTTTTCTTGCCCATTGATTTGCAGCTTTTTGCTTTATTTGGAGGTCCAGTAGGATAATCCCGAGAACACCAGCCAGAGCGTCCATCGATGTTGTGCGATACGCCCTAGTTAGTCTTATTAGTACCATTCTTTAGCGGCGTTCACACGTACACTCAATCACGCACTCTTGGAATGGCCTGTTCCAGTCGCGCGTTCTAAGGACAGGACTGGAACGGGGCGCGTCAAGAACGTCTTTGTATAAGCTAACACAATCTTATCCTTCGTTCTTTCGTGTGTGTTAAAACTGTAGAAGCCAATCTTGTGTGTGTGAACAGAAGTGTGCTGTATCACTTGCGAATGGCGTGGCGTGTGGAATTTCAAGCAAGTCTGAAATTGTTGCCTAGAAATTGTAGTGACATTTTAATAACCCGATTTTTTAAAATGGACTTTATTAATAAAAAAGCGCAAAACACTCGTGTGATTACAATTACCGCATTATATACCTACCACAAAACTTTACAAACGAAAAATAATAAAATATATAAAAGAACAGAATGGGTTAAAAAGCGGAAAAAGGATCGGAATCGTTTCGGGCATATGCCACTTCTACGTGAACTAAGAGAAAATTATCCAGATGACTACAGGAATTACTTAAGGATGGACTCTACAACGTTTGGAAAATTATTGACCATGGTCCAATCAAAAATTGTGAAACGTGATACAATAATGAGGGAAAGTATTTCTCCAGAAGAAAGGTTAGCAGCAAATCTTCGATTTTTGGCAACAGGTCATTCTCTACAAGACTTAAAATTCACTACAGGAATTGGTACCTCAACTCTATGTAACTTGATACCCGAAACTTGTCAGGCAATATATGAGTCTTTAAAAGGGGAATATATGAAGGTAAGTAGGTAAGTCGGTGATTACATTAATTATATATATTGTCACGAGCCGGGACGTCTTTCCCTGGGTCACGGCTGCGTGAGGTAAGGGGTCGGTAGCTGCGGGGGTAGAGCTTGCTATTGACGAAAACAGGTTAAAACAAAACAGAGAAAAAGGCTTTTTTCCCCACAACCGGTGAATCAAAAAATGGGTCAGGTCGGCACAAAAACGAAAATAAATCACAATAAGAAAGATGGGGGGCACAGCGAATCCCAAAAGGCTGGAGCGTGAGAGGTAAGGAAGGTAACTTACAGGGCTGCCGGTCGTTCGGACTTTCGGGGTTCCATAACGGAGGGCCTCTTGACAGGGTGGTTGGAAGGCTCTTCTTCGGGCGTCCGGCTGGGGTTCTGGAGACTTCGACGAACCAGCACAGTCTCCGCTCGGGGCTCTTTCTGCTCTCTTCGACCGGCCATCCGGCTGGTCCCTTCAGGGACGGCCCTCTTCCGGGCGGTCCCTTGGACAGCACTTGTCCAAGCTCGTACGTCGGGACCTCACTGGTCCTCTCTACTAACTTCCTCCTTCTATTTATGTTCGGTTTTTGTTTTGCTTATACTTTGTTTTGTTAAACACTCTCGCTTTCTTTTGTCGTACTTCACACGATCTGACCGTGGCCTCCGGCCGTGTCCTAAATCTTTGTTTTTTATTTGTGGTCGTCGAAGTCTCGTGTTCGTGACAATATATATATATATATATATATATATATATATATATATATATATATATATATATATATATATAATATACAATACATTATATATTATTATATTTTGACGTCCGCTCGGGTGTGTAGAGGGGTTGGTTTCTGATTCAGCCACAATCGTCCACTACTCCCACTCTCTCACCCGGTCGGTCGTTCTTTAAATGGCTATCAGATAGCGCTGCCACCAGTTTGGAATATTTAAATTACGTGTTTTACCGCTCTAAACTACCGCAAAACTTTAAACGAAATCAACAAAATAGCGAACTGGGTTGAGTCTCAGTTCCCCCAAAGTCACAGGCCGCAGGGCTTCGCACATGCCTGCCAAAAAAAATCAGGTGGGATTCGTTTGTGGGAATGGACACACCAGAACAATTTAAAATTGGAATAAACTATATTTTCAAAAAAAAAAGAAGAAAATAAACAAACAACAAAAAAAGAGTGTAAAATGAACCGATGGGACAAGACGATAATAACTCAAACAAACAAAAATTACTAGCGCAAAACGGACGAACTGTGGTTAAGTGACCGGACGCTGTCCTCAGATCCCTCGTACCTACGTCCCGTTTCCGTTTCGACAGAACGATATTTATCTCTACAACGCGAAAAATTAAGAAACTGTACCCTCTGACTTTCTTTACGTGAGCAAAAGGTTCAACAGAGACCTTATGTAAGCCTGTCAGCCACTTTTCGATCGTGTCGCCACGTTAGGGCCGACTACGATCACCTGAACCTGGAGAAAAACAATAGAAAACTATCCCTGGACCTATCTCTAACCCGGAGCCCGTGGTTTGGCCTCAAGCCGCTGAAATGGTTAGTCACCCCTTCACTTTCCTCAACTCACCACGTGCCCTCCCTGGAGACTCTCGTCTGTGACCCAGGCTACTTCGGCGACCTTTCGTCCTTCTCGTTCGGTCCGACTGCTGTTCTCTCTCCGGGACTCCCAAGGATCTATTTCCCGACACCCAAAATAAAAAAAACCAACACTTGGGCCTGATGCTGGTAACTCTCCCCTTGAGTTACCCACTCCGCGATTGCGACTGTTACCGACGGCTGCCAAGAATCGACTCCCTATCGATTCCATAACCCCGTCGATTAATGAAAATTGCATTTCAGCTGAAAACCCCGTCGATTGACGTAAGTCTCTCGCCACTTCCCTGTAGACCATTGAACCTTTTGCTAACTCGGTAAAACATGGCCGATAAATCGAAATTTTGCTGACTTATTGTCGCTGCTCTTTCCTGTTTTTACCGAACCTTAGTTGGTTATTAGTAATTACCGGAAATCGAGGTGAATGCTTTTCCTCTGTCGATGAACTTCAGCGAGCACGTGTACGAGGGTACTTCTAACTATCTAACTTATCTACCTACTCCTTCTAAGCAGCAACCCTTACATTTTTTTTTAAACTAAATTTACCTCTAACACTTACAGGGTGTTACAATATTATATTAAATACATTCCGTAACTGATTTCATTGAAATTCATTAATGTTCGCAATAAACTTTATTACCTTGAAAGCAAAGAAAAATAACAAATCAAATCCTAAATTAATTAGAAGTATTCACAAAATCAGAGTAATTCTCGTAAAATGATGTGGCAGTTTCACTTGAATCCGGTCCAGGAGAGAAGGCGACCGCGAATTTGTTCTGCGTAATATTGGCGGCTGGAGGTATTGTATGCGTAGAAAAACCCTCGGAAACACCAGGTGGTTGTGATATATCTTCAGAAATATACGAAAATATACTTGATGGGCCTGAAGTGCTGCGGGTAGAATGCTGACAGTTCACCGACTCTGTGCTGGATCCATCACATAGTTTGGTTGTACAGTCAACCTCGTTTATAACGAACCACGCGGGACTTGGAAAATAGTACGTTAAATCCGATGTTCGTTAGAAGCGGACAGAAATATGTATGTACATATACAGTCAACCTCGTTTATAACGAACCACGCGGGACTTGGAAAATAGTACGTTAAATCCGAAGTTCGTTAGAAGCGGACAGAAATATGTATGTACATATACAGTCAACCTCGTTTATAACGAACCACGCGGGACTTGGAAAATAGTACGTTAAATCCGAAGTTCGTTAGAAGCGGACAGAAATATGTATGTACATATATATCAAATTTTAAAAAAACAGGAAATATTTGTAACCGAAAATTTTATTGCTTAAAACATGCACAAAAGGTAAATTACTAAATTTTCGCAAACTTAAACTAGATATTTAATGGCAATTAATTAATTACATATGTACTTAGATCATACTAAAATAATCACTAATTTTTTTTTGTACAACAGAGTCAGCATTTTTCCATGCCATCTTGTCAATTGAAGTTTGTAGATTCAAACACAAATTTAATGTTTCTTGCGAATCTTCACGTGACTGTAAGAAAGTAACTAAATCACGTACTTTTTCTTGGGCTTCCCTGAAAGATATTATTGGTTTTGTTTCTTCAAGTTCTTCTTCGTCGTCTATTTCATCTGTCTTTTGTCCTTGCTCTTTGATGTCCTGGAGAATCTGATCGTCAGTAAGTTCTTCAACTGTAATGACTCCTTCATCAATGGTCACATATGTACATATTAAAATCTGTCACTTGCACAATTTTTTAGCACAAAACTACTTAACGGCAAGTTGTCCTCATCATCAAATTCCTCTTCGTTGTTTGATTCACTTATACGCTTAGCATGACCAAAAAAGTTTCTTATTGTTTTCGGTGTCACACACTGCCACGCTTTATGCAATAAATTTACTGCCGATAAAACGGATACAGAAAAAACAGTGTTGTTGTCGATATTTCGTACCATTTCACTCAGAAGGAAATGGCGATAATACGATTTTAAATTCTTAATTATTCCTTGATCCATTGGTTGTAACCGCGAAGTAGTGTTTGGAGGAAAAAAATGAATTTTAATATTGTTTAGTTCCATATGTTGGTGCGCTGTACAATTATCCAACAATAACAAAATTTTACGTTTTTGACGTTTAAGTTCTTTGTCCCAATTCCGTAAATATTCACCAAATATAGCAGAGGTCATGCATGCTCGTTTATTTGCAGTGTAAATTACGGGTAATGATTTTACATTTTTAAAACAACGTGGTTTTAAAGATCGTCCAATGACTAAAAGTTCACGTTTTTCTGTTCCACTTGAATTGGCTGCTACTAGCACTGTTAATCGCTCCTTTGGTAGTTTTCCACCAAAACATTTTTCATTTTTAAATTTTAAAGTGTTGTTGGGCATTAATTTGAAAAATAACCCAGTTTCGTCGATGTTAAAAATGTTGTCGTCGTTGTAGCCTTGGCGGATTTCTGGCCACTGGTTTTTAACCCAGTCGTCTACAGTTTGTTGATTTACTGCACCAGACTCTCCAAAAATTCTTCCGCTGCATATGTTATGCCGTTTTTTAACACGGTCAATCCAGGCAGCACTGCATTTGAAATCATCGTTATTTTCCAACTTTTTTCCAAATTCCTCTGCTTTTGTCTGCATAATTGGACCATTTAACGATATTCCGTTTTTTTTGCTGAGTGAACCACTTCAGCAAAGCTTGGTCGACCTCATCATGAGCACTTTTTTTAATGCGTTTACACTTTTGATTTGCTTCTTGAAAAGCAATAATTATTGTTTCTCGATTATGCCAAATTGTTCCCACCGTCGACTTTGATAAGTTACGTTCTTTGCAAACGTCTGTTTGTTTACGCCCGGACTGAATTTCACTCACAATTTCAAATTTGTCTTCGATAGTTAACGCTAATCGCCGTTTTTTATTTACCGAATCAGCCATCGTTAAATGTTCAAAAGAAACTGAATAATATTGTAGAGAAACTCTTCTTAAATAGATTTAAGTCCAAAATTTTTGGAGAATTATTTACCTAAATACCCATTAGCATCAATAAAAATTTACAGCTGATAACATTTTAAGCCAAAACAATTTGGAAAACCCTTATTAGATTTTAATTTGTTTTCATATACAACGAACTTAATGCAAATTTTGGTTCGTATAATCCGAGGGTTCGTTGTAAACAAGTCCGTTACAAGTGTAATTGATAACCATTACTTCAAATGCAGGTCAGTTTTTACCTGACAATAGGTTCGTTTAATCCGATTATTCGTTTTAACCGAGTTCGTTGAAGGCGAGGTTGACTGTATTAGGTATATTTTCATTATTGGCTGGAATAACAATAGCATCAAATGAAATATCTAGTGAAGGTTTTAAAGACGAAACGTCAACTTTTCTCTTTTTCCCTGGATGTTCTGACGAAAAAGGTTTGACGTAATATTTATTCCTACATTTCGAGTGCACTCTACTGAAGACTTTATCTGGCCATAATTTTCACTTGTCTTCTCCCTTTTGCTTACTGATAGAAGTAAGAATATTTAAGCCTTTACTTTTTACCAGTTGGGTATCCTCCGCATTTTTACCAGATTCCTTGACAAACAAATAACACAGTTCTTGTGAATTGTGTGGATTGATCTCCATCATTAAACTTTAAAGTAAAATAATATGGTTAAACCCAATTTTGATAATACAAATAATAGAATTGTTATCATTTTGTCAATCAAAATTTATGCAAATTTTGTTTTTAAAGAAAACATTTATTTTCAACTTAGATAAGAACTTAGTTTAAAAATAACTAATATTTTTAAACAAAATTACCTAAAATTCTGTTTTTTGAACATTATAAATACACTCATGATGAAATTATAGAAAAAGGAAATAATCTTCTGCATCTAAGAGAAATATATTAGATTTTAGACATTATCCCATTTCAAATTGGAGCTTGATGCCGAAACAATAATCATTAAAAACCTACAGTTGTATAGGGTTTGAATAAATTGTAAATAATTTCATAAAATTATTTTATAGTTAAACCTATAAAAATAGACGTATCATAACCTAAAACTAATATAAAATATGTACCCACTTGAATATATTATTTTTTGCCTTTTCAAATTATCTTTTGATTTGTCCTTATAAAAAACTGAAATATTCTAATTATACTTCTTTTACCATTCTCAGATTTGTTTACTGCTCTCATCACAAATAACTCCCAATTAAGAACAAGCCAAAAGTTTGTATACTTAAAATCCGTACTAAAAGGTGAGCCACTCTACTTAATTATTAATTCCCAATTAACAGAAAATAATTTTAGTATAGCCCGTGATACTCTTAAAGCGCGGTATAACAATCAATTAATTATCATAAATTCACCTATACAAGCTCTAGCAGAATTAACCTCAATTTCAAAAACATTCTCTTAGATTATCTATTACCCAGATAAAACAAAATCTAAAAACTCTCAAGGCCCCAATACAACATTGGGACCTATTACTCATTTATATTGTCTCACAAAGATAGATAACACCCGTAGAACCTTCGAATTAGAAAGAAAATCATCGCAACTCACAACTTTAGACAACTTTCTTCAAGGTGCTCGGAAAAAGGTGCTCGGTTTTTGTAAGCTTATTAGGTCCGTTTCAAGAAATAAAAGGACGAGCAACTCACTTAGCACACGCACATCTTTCCCAATCTCCTCTCAAGTGTTTGTATTACAACTTCTCAAACTACATTATCTACAAATGTAAAAAATTTGTTAATTTAACCCCTGTACAACGCAAGGAATTCTTAGTTATAAACATTTGTGTCTGAATTGCTTCGACACTAAACACTTAGTTGACTATTGGGCCACGTTGGTACGGCCAACAACACTCGGATTTACACAAAATTGCCAGGAAACACTATATATGGGGTCTTCATATCATTTGTGGTTAACCCAGGTGAGGAAAATCAGTACTTTTGTTTTAATCACAATTTGAATTTATGCCTTCCGAATGTTTACAAATCAGCCATTGTTCACGTCATAGAGGGACGGAACGCACGGAATACGACAATTACGACCACGGAACTGTGTCTTTCGCACTACTTTTTCTGTTCCATTGGAATACTTCATGTGAGATGTCAAAAATCTCATCACTTTCTTGCAAAATGGCGAACGCGGTGTTCCCTCGGCTCTTTGGGAGTTTCCAGGGCTTTTTGCAGATACTGACTTCGTCGGACGCTCAGCTAGTTGCTACATTCCAGAGGCGAGGATTATTGCCCGTGGCGAAGACGTGTACGAAACGTCAGTGCAGAAGGCCTTGCACCCTTATTGCGCTTCAAGATAGATATTTGGGCCACTGTTTCAACTGTCGTCGTTGCAACAAGAGGTATGGCCTCACCGAAGGTACGTTCTTCGAAGATATTAGGATTCCTGTTCGAGTTTGGTTATGTATTTTATGGCTGTGGGTTTGTGACTCGAGTGTCAAGACTATTGCACAATTCCTGATGTTAGAGCGTTCTACTGTCGTTCAGCAACTCCGGTACTTCAGGGATATTTGTTCTTGGCAACTCTTGCAGGATAACGAATCGTTTCTGCTAGGTGGGCCCGGGCATGTAGTTCAAGTTGATGAAAGTGTGCTCACTCGGCCCAAATATCTTAGAGGGCGTCGAAGACCATTGCGATGGGTCATTGGCATATACGATGCAACGATTAAGAAGGGATACATTTGTGTCGTTCCTAATCGTTCGTCCCCTGTGCTGATGAAGCATATTGTGCGCGTGGTACTTCCCGGTTCAGAGATTTGGACCGATGAGTTCCGCTCATACCGGGCTCTCTCTACATTGGGAGGCGTTACCCCCTACATCCATAAAACCGTGAACCATTCTCGGAATTTTGTCGATCCGATAACGGGGGTCTGCACAAATGCTGTCGAAGCGTACTGGTCCCGTATGAAACGTTTCATAAGGCAACGTGGAGCAATGGGGTCTCCCCATCTCCCAGAGTACGTGGACCAGTTCCTTTATTGGGAGCGTTATGGCTCTTGTCCTTTGGAACGGTTGACACGGTTTTTGCAACATGTGGCCGAAAGATATCCTCTTTAAGTGCAGTAACGGTGCAACTTTTCATGGGCAGTAGGAGCTGTTTGGAGTGTTACCATTTCAGCGTCAACAAACGGCCCTTTTCAGGGCTACAAAATTAACACATTACGACAAATACTTCCGACTTGGTTTGAATGTACAGAGTCAAGGTTAGATTGATGGAGTTTGTTTGTTTTATATAAAAATATTTGAAGAATGAGAAGAAGACACCATAGTATTTCTATATTAATTGCATTATTCATGTTGGTATGTCTATTTCTATTCTTTTCAGATGTGACAATTAAGTGGCGAATTCACCATAAATCGAAATGTTTGCAATTTACACGTGCGCATTCGCCAAAAATTGGAAATGTTTAAATATTTATATTTCCCAATTTATGCATTTTCCTCACCTGGCACCTCCAAAAACGTTATCTAAGAGCAGTATACAGTGTATTGTGTAAATTTTGTGGAAATCCGAGTGTTGTTGGCCATACCAACGCGACCGACTATTGTACATCTCAGGGATGCTTCCAATGTAAAGGAAGACATTATACTCTCTTACACAACAGGGGGGTGTAGGGGGTGACGGCGAAGAATGAAAATGCCGCCCAAATGACAACCTCACCTGCACGTGGTACACCCTGCTAGATAACCAACGAGGCTCTGTCGACCGAGTGATTACCGGTATAAGTAATCCCCCCTTGTTAACCAACAGCTACGGGTGGAGGAGTTGACAAGGGTAAGGGCACCTCCTTGTCCTTGGAGTGAGAAACCGCTCCTAAAGGCGGATGAATCTTGCAACGATCAACGGCATGGAGATGCATAAGGCAACGGGAAACCAATGCATTAAAGGCTCACCAGAGCATCCCTAGTACAATTAAAATGGCAGTAAACCATGTGGTTAACGACGTTACTGATCATGTGCAACGGAAGCCAAGATCCGGCAGGGGAGGAACAACTGCCCATAGGGCCTCCCAGGTCGTCATCAAGCGAAATCCCTATGATAAGCCCAACAGGAGGAGACCAAAAACATTGTCGGTGGCTACATGGAACGTGAAAACTTTGTGTCAGGCCGGGAAACTAGCCAACGCAGAAAGTGAAATGTATAGAATGAAGTGGGACATATTAGGTATGAGCGAGGTAAGGTGGAAGGGTGAAGGTGTGTTTGACACGTCAAATGGAATCAAACTTTTTTACTCCGGAGGCGATTTAACGCAGCATGGAGTGGCCATATTAGTTGCAGAGGAAAATAAAAATATGGTTAAAAGTTTCCTGCCAATTAGTGAGCGAATAATGTTAATCAAGCTGAACGGCCAACCTGTTGACATCAATCTGATTCAGATCTACGCACCCACGGCGGATAAATCAGAGGAAGAACTTGAAGAATTCTATGCAGATCTCAAAAAAGTTAAGAAACATATGAAGGAACATGAAGTCAATGTCTATATGGGGGATTGGAACGCGAAGGTTGGAGAAGAGAAAGTGTTGAATGTAACCGGGTCATATGGGCTAGGAAGCAGAAATGAAAGGGGTACACGGTTCATTGAATTTTGCCAAGAAAACAACCTAGTTATCACAAATACCTGTTTTAAATTACCCTACCGGCGACTTTATACTTGGAAGTCCCCTCAAGACCAAATAGGAAAAGTCGTAAGAAACCAAATTGACTACATAGCAATCAATAGCCGATTTAAGAATGGTGTTCTCGACACTAAAACATACCCAGGCTGTGATATAAATTCGGATCATAACCCAGTAGTTATGCGACTGAGGGTTAATCTGAAAAAAGTAAAAAGGACACAACCAACCCATAAAATAGACTGGGTCAATGCAACCGAAGATCAGAAACATCAGTATAGAGAATACATGGAGAAACAACTAGAAGTAGAGAGTAGAGAAACACTAAGCATTGAAAGCAGATGGCTAAATATCAGGAATTCCATGATAACGGGGGGTAAAGAAATTGTTGGCAAACGAAATAAGATAAAGAAGAAACCCTGGATGACTGAAGAAATGTTGGCACTAATGGAAAAAGACGGGAATATAAACATAAAAACAATATACAATATAACCTAGTAAACAAGGAAATTCAAATACAAATCCAAGAAACGAAAGAAAAGTGGATGAATGACCAGTGCAACGAAATAGAAAACCTCAAAGAACAACATCGAGACAGAGAACTTCATCAGAAAGTAAAGGAAGTGACAGGAATATGGAAGCCTAAACATCTGTCAATAATTGCTAACGAAAACAACGACATAGAATTAGACCCTGAAAAGCAAAAAAGGATATGGGAAAGGTACCTCAGAAACCTTTTTGGCGACAATAGACCAACTGAAGCGCCAGAAGTCGTCAAAGGTGAAAGCTTGCCTATTTTGCTGGAAGAAGTTACGAAAGCAATTGGGGACACAAAAAGTAACAAGTCGCCTGGAGAAGATGGTATATCAGCAGAACATTTTAAACATCTAAGCGAAAATACTATCCGTAAACTTACCCGGTTGTTTAATGAAATATACGAAAGCGGTCAGATACCACTGGATTGGCTCAAAACTACCTATGTTGCACTACCAAAAAAGAACAAGGCTCGGAAGTGTGAAGACCACCGAACAATAAGTCTAATGAGTCATGCCGTGAAAATCTTCATGAGAATTATATATAACAGAATTCAGGGTAAATGTGACAAATATTTAGGCCGCTCGCAATACGGATTCAGAAAAGGGACCGGCACAAGGGAGGCTATTTTAGGGTTAACACTTATCGCTGAAAGATATCTTGAAGTTCGAAGGGAACTGTATGTTTGTTTTGTCGACTACAAGAAAGCGTTTGATCGCATCGAGCATCCGAAGTTAATTGGAATTCTACAGGAGATAGGTCTGGACGGACGAGACATAATAATATTGCGGAATATCTACTGGAACCATGAAGGATGCGTTCGAACAGAGAGCGGCAATACCGATTATATCAACATACAGAGAGGGGTACGACAAGGTTGCCTAATATCTCCCTTATTGTTTAACATATATGCAGAATATATAATAAGGGCATCACTTCAGGAACGACCAGAAGGTGCAAAGATAAATGGAGTGGTAATTAATAATCTGAGATATGCGGACGATACTGTAGTAATCGGAGAAACACAAGAACAACTACAGACGTTAATGAGTCTCCTTACAGAAGCAAGTTACCAAGCCGGACTGGAAGTGAATATGGCCAAAACTAAAACCATGGTGTTTACAAGGAACGAAATAAATCTTGGTGGAAATATTACCTTGAACGGACAGATCCTTCAAAATGTCCACAGTTTCATATACCTAGGCAGAGAAATTAACGAACATCTTGATCACTCTAAAGAGATCAGACGACGGATTGAAATCGCTAGGTCAGGATTTATAAAAATGAGAAACCTACTATGCCACCCTAAATTGTCTCTAAGCACCAGGCTACGTACTCTTAAATGTTACATTTGGTCCCTTCTTCTATATGGATGTGAAACTTGGACACTTAAACAGGACGACATCAAAAAGTTAAACGCATTTGAAATGTGGCTCTATAGAAGGATGTTAAGGGTAAGCTGGACAAGCAGAACAACCAATGAAACGGTGTTAAACAAGATGAATACTAGGGCACATTTAATCACTACCATCAAGCTTAGGAAAACATGCTATCTAGGTCATTTGATGCGTCATGGTGAATATGAACAGATCCAACTTATTATAGAAGGAAAGATCGAAGGAAGACGAGGCATCGGTAGGAAAAAAATACTTTTCCATACTAATGGAAATGACCTACTTCATAGAAGTAAAGATAGAGAAAGTTACGCCATTTTAATCGCCAACCTCAAAAGAGAAGGCACCTAGGAGGAGGACACAACAATGCATCGCAGAGCTCACAATATTCTTCTACTCGACATCCTCATCAATCACTTCACACATCCCAAATTAATAATAACACACCCATGTTACACTCCACTAACATAAAAAACCCTTACTCTAGATCATGCGTCAATAGCTAACACGCTCAAATCTCCTCAGTCAGAAATTGTCACGATATCTTCACCCGGAGATAAAATTCCTATCCTTCATCCGCAAACTGAACGAACATTATCTCACTCTTCTTTCGACGAACAAAGATCTCAAGATTTATTGACAACTGCTTCTATTGTAATATATACTCATACCAAACAACCAACAACTGCGAAGGCTCTACTCGACAGCAGAACTAAAACTTCATTTACAACTGCAAATTTGGTAACGTGATTAAATTATAAAACATATGAACGAAACATGCGTGTCTCGGGAATCGCACAGTGCTTCAACTTCAACCAAAATGGTAGATATTACATTCTACTCCCCCAACACCCGCAAACCTTACACTGTTTCGTGCTCAATTCTTAAAACTGTTACCACCCACTTACCACAAGTGCCTATAAACCTAGAACTGTTAAAAATTCGAGATACTTTTACCCTCGCAGATCCGACACTTCATGTCCCGTAGAACATAAGTATTTTATTAGGGGCAGAAATATTTTACGAATTAGCTCTACCGAAAATTTACAAATTGGGTAAGAACTTGCCCACACTGCACCTAACCGAATTATGTTGGGTTATAGGTGGTCCTTTACCATATCACTCTGTTGCAATCTTCAAATTTCAAACCATGTCTCATTGACTACCCAAATTTCAGATCTTGACGAACTACTGCAAAGGTTCTGGACAATTGAAAATGTTCCCTCTCCAGACACTCCCCAATTATCTCCTGAAGACGAATTATCGGAAGAAATATTCGGTAACACTACTATTATATTGGAAAATGGCACCTTTCAAGCAAATCTTTCTGGAAAAACTTCAACAGAACATCTGAAATTAAGTAATTCATATTTTTCAGCGTTAAAATGATTTGAACACTTAGAAAAGAAATTTAAACAGAATCCGTCTATACATACTCAATATAAATAATTCGTTTATGAAAATATCTCCCTAAATCATGCCAGATACGTGCCACTGCAATTAAAAACAACGGCAGGTGAAGTAAAATATATCTTTCCTCATCACGCGGTTATTAAAGACAACAAAAAATACGTGTAATATTTGACGGAAGCATGAAGACCTCCCCAAACGGCCTCTATTTCAACGATGTTATGCTCACAGGTTTTACTGTACAACCCGATTTATTTGATATATTATGTCGATTCAGAATGTACAAATATGCCCTAATAACTGATATTGAAAAAATGTACCGTCAGATTAGAATCAATCCATCAGAAACTTTTCTCCAAAACATTTTATGGAGGGATAACTCTTATGAAGACATTAATTGTCTAGAATTGTCCAGTCACATATGGCACAAACTGTGCGCGGCATCTTGCGACAAGATGTCTTACTGAACTGGCCCCACTGGGATATAAAATTTCACATCCCCTCGCTTCACACGCATTGACCAATCAATGTTGTCGATGACTTCCTTTGTGGAGCAGACTCCACTGAAACTCTGATCCAAATTGGGAATCAACTCGAGGTTATGTGTAAATCGAGAGGCTTTAAGTTACACAAGTGGCACACCAACACCCTTAAGTGTTTTCCTGACATATCCCGTTCAAATTACAACATACTTGGCGAAAATACCACTAGTGAGGTATTAGGAATTACTTGAAATTTTTATTCAGATCACTTTTCAGTGTCATTACCAGCACTCACTCAAGTAAATAAAATCACCAAACTGCTAATTCTTTCTTATTTAGCACAAATGTTCGACCCATTAGGATTCATAGGCCCTGTACTCACCTTAGCAATGGTATTCATACAAAGGCTTTGGCAAACTAGAATAAACTGGGGCGACGACCTCGATCACGAATTAACTCGCGAGTGGAACGAATTTACCCGCTCTATTTCACATCTGTTTAAACTTGAGATACCTCGCCAACTTTTCCATATTCACTATCGACAACATATTAAGAATTGAATTTCATGGTTTTTCGGATGCAAGCACAAAGTCTTTGCGTACATACGGCACTATACACCAGCAAAATGGTATCCTGTATCTTACTTACCTCTAAATCAAAAATAGCGCCATTAAAACAAATTTCAATTCCAAGACTCGAATTGTATGGGTGCCAACTCCTTAGTACACTAACTAAAAAAATTCTAGTCACTTTCCAAGGTAAATTAAATTTTGATAGTGTTAATTTGTGGACAGATTCCGAAATAGTCCTCTGTTGGTTAAAATCTCACCCTTCGCGATGGACAACGTTTGTTGCTAATAGGGTATCTAATATTCAAGAAACAACTGGGTCAATCCCCTCTCGATATATCAGATCTTCACATAACCCAGCTGACGCTCTATCTCAGGTACTCACCCCAGACAAACTTATTGATTTAGATTTATGGTGGCATGTCCAAGTTTCCTTAAAGATTTGGAATTAGACCTGACGCAATTCAACATGCAACATATAGTCTTTAACCCTCTCCCCCCGAGAAACGTAAAATCACACTACTCAATACATTCGAGTCAGAATGGGACACATTATTCAATAGAATTTCATGGCTTACACGCCTCCAACATATTATTGCTTAATGTATGTGCTTTATCAATAATTCACGGGAGCATTCTACTAACAATACCCTTGGACCGCTCACCGTATGTGAACTTCGCATCTCACAATTATTTATTGTTAAAAATATTCAACAAAAATATTTCTCTAATGAAATCTCACAACTAAGGGCATCAAAATCAGTAACAGATAAAAATATAGCTCGTTTAAACCCATTTTTAGACTCAAATGGATTAGTGCGTGTTGGTGGCCGTTTATCCAATACAAAAATATCTTATGACCAACAACATCCCATTTTGTTACCCGGAAGGAATCATGTAACGACCCTAATGCTACGCAAGCAACACTTGTTACTGTACCACGCAGGCGCTCAAACAGTACTTAGTAATTTTAGATTACGATACTGGCCGCTTAACGGCTTGAGAAATATAAAATATATTATTTTTCAATGCGTAACACGAAAAAGCACGAGCGATTTACAGTGATCTGCGGAATCAGACCCCGCGCACTTCCACGGACGAGGCATCGGAAGACTCGTTTTAAAGCCAGTCGAGGCTGGTTTGACACTTTAGGAAAAGGACTGGAATTCATTCCGTTGTCAGGCATTGTGAGGCAGCAAGTTCGGATGTGAAGGCCGCTTAGGATTATCTTAAAACTTTTTCCGAACTGATACAAGCCAATGGATACATCCCCCAGCAAGTCTTCAACTTTGACGAAACAGGGCTTTTCTGGAAGATGATGCCGAATAGGACTTACATAACGACAGAGGAGAAGATAATGCCAGGCACAAACGCATGACGGATAGACTAACTCTCGCACTGTGCGCCAAAACGAGTGGCGAATGCACAATGAAACATTCCTAGGTCAAATGCCTCTGGAGACTTCCAAAATTCTAGAAAATATTCGTGATGATGATCTAAATCACTATATACAACAGTTTGCACCTTTACCTCGAGGATATATTGAAGATCTTATACGTACTGGGGGTAGGGATTTTGACACGACATTTGGAGTTCACTTTGATCCTGACAAAGATGGTTGGAAAATAGGTGAATCCTCCGTTAAATTTGATGATAAAGATATAATTTTGGGGGAAGACGACGAAAGATTTCAAGGGACACCTGGTCTTTATGAACCTTTGTTTAAGAGCGTACCACTTGGGTACAAGAACGGTGATCTTCAAAACTACATCGATATCATCAGGAAGTCTAACGCACAGTATATAGAGAATGATCCGGAGAAAGGTTTGAGCACATCAAATGCCCCAAAATTTAGAGATATCATTAAACCTCAATTGACCACCATCCATTCATTAACCAAACAAAAACAATTGGAACAATTTCGTAGACGGTCAAGTTCATATCCTAACGTTCTAGCTTTACGTAGTCGAAAGATTGGGAGAGGTTTGATGAAGTTTGATAATAGAAAACTACAATATCGATATTTTGATATCTGTTAACTCGTGTGCGCGATATAAGAATTCAGATTTTAAATTCTCCTTCGCTGATCGACGCACTTTTCGCGATAAATTAATGGCACGGAAATAGTTCAATCATTTTTATTTGCTGTTTGTAGACAACTTAACAAAAGAATAACATAAACAAAAACTGGACATACATGGAGGCAAAACAAATGGTTATGACATACCAAGTGAAATGAAACCTTCGATGTTAAGGAAACCTTAACACTATTGTTACGACGTAACATGCCGCCCCCTTTGAACCACTGTTCAAAAATGTACAATTAGAACCATATAAATCGAATTAAAAAGTGTTAGATGTTCCATTAATATTGCTTACATACAAAATAGAAAACGTTTCTAAAAAGGTGAAAATTTACACGTGAAAATGTGAAGATATAAAAATACATAAATGTAAAAAATGCAAAATGTATAAATGTATAAATTTCCTTAAACTTAATATGACACTAATGAATGAGATCAGTTATTGTTTTCACAATTTATCGGAAGAGGACACAACCGTTTTACACTACGCTTGTATATGCCGTTGGCAGTTTCACGGTCACAACACGCACAATGTTGTCTTCTCCTGGGTGAAGATCGACGATACGGCCGAGACTCTAATGCATCGGTGGTAGATTTTCTTCCTTGATGGTTACTAAATTTCCCACCTTGATTCCATCACAAATAGACCTATAAGATATTATTCTACTCTACACTGTATGATTTTAGTTTTGAATCTCTGAATTATATCAAGTAGAATCTAAGTACTATGAAGTTCATCTGTGAATTTTATAATCTCTTCTCATTCTTTACACAAGATCTTTGTCCTTAATAATTTAGATAAAAACATCTTTAATTGAAATAGTATTTAGAGGAAAGCAGGATGGCCCAAAGGGTACTAAAGAGGGTGTCTACCTATAGCACAAATGATATGGTTAGACATGAGAAAGAGACCCAAAAATCCTATAAGGCAACACCTGCAGGAACAAGAAATCTTTTAGATGCACACCCAAGTAAAGGTGATAACCTTCCACTAAAACCTTTTCCTATATTTATTAAAGTAAATGATAATGAGGAACCTTTACTTATGTATAAATATCTACTGAAGTTGGCAACTTGTGAAGACAACTTGATCCCCGATGATGGGTTATTAATTTGGGTCAATTTATTTCTATTGGCAAACCCTGACTGTCTGTTGAACATGAAAAATCTCTTAAAGAAATTCGGTTTTTCAGTTGAGGAGGGTATTAGCATATATGATTGGATCCCAGACAGTAATTTCAGCAGTGTTGATCTAAATGATATAACAGGGTTAGAAGGTTTACTACCAGGTCATGTTCTTGCATGGGTGGGGATTCATATGGTCTTAATGGGAAGATACCTTACTAATCAGAATGTTAGTGCATGGCTATCGAGACGAAAAATATCATTTACTGCTGCCTGCGGGGTAGATGATGGGAACTCTGCTTATCAACAACTTCTTCCTTCTCTGATATATTGTCAAATGGTAAATAAATCAGTTGCCCCAAGACATGAATTAAGACAATATACTTTCAGATGAATCTATGGGCTAGGAACCACTAAAACTGACTCAAGATGGTATAACACATATAAGACATCATTGGTATTCCTTGCAGGGACAGAGTTATCACTGTTTGTATTTATCAATCAATATATTGTTTGTGAGAATCCAATACTGCTGGCATGGAATGAATTATCCAAACAATCAGACAAATTATTAGCTGCATACAGAAAGTGGGTGTCTATGGGAGAAACTGCCCCTTATTGTAAGCTACTATATGGACCAGATGATGTAACAGAATTTAATAGAAAGAATCTATCTTTATTTGCAGATATAGCTATTGCTATCGCACAAATGGAAGGAGTTGCTTCTCTTAAACATTATAAGGGAGGATCAACAAGTGAAGAGAGAAATCCGGCTCGAAGGACCAAATGTTAACTCGTGTGCGCGATTTAAGAATACAAATTTTAAATTCTCCTTCGCTGATCGACGCACTTTTCGCGATAAATTAATGACACGGAAATAGTTCAATCATTTTTATTTACTGTTTGTAAACAACTTAACAAAAGAATAACATAAACAAAAACTGGACATACATGGAGGCAAAACAAATGGTTATGACATACCAAGTGAAATGAAACCTTCGATGTTAAGGAAACCTTAACACTATTGTTACGACGTAACAATAACTATAACGAATTGGTTGATAGATTAAAATTGCTAATAGCATCTGAATATGCAGGAAATAACTCACACAATAACGAGATTATATCGATAATTGAAGAATTAAAAGAGGCTAAAATAATTGTATAAAACGTGGTAGTAGCTCACTATTCCATTATTTCGCTACAAGTATTCACACAGCTAACAATAATTGATAAAGCTGGTCGCCATATGTTACGTTCCCGTCAAGTCCCGTATATCCTTAAATTTGACGATTTAGTTGAAGCTTCACAAATCTCCCTTTCTTCACCATTTTATATCTGGCAAACATCCGCCTATCATACTAAATGTGTATTAAACTTTCGAGGCATAGAAAAAAGTCACCAAATAAAGTTTAATAATGTATGGCTTTTCGTACTGGATAACGCAAAAACGACTTATATTTCTCCCGTTACTGGTATAGTAGAGAGTGCTGAAGCTTACCCTACTGGTGTTTCTGTCAATATTAATGAGGAACTGATGGACCTCAATCTGGAGACACTTATTGGGAAAACTATAAATAAGGGAGATAAAATTTCATTTTGGACTAGAGAAAAAAAAACTAAAGATAAATTATATTACCAAATCGTATTGCAGTGCCCAATCGCTAAAAATGAGTAAGCGAGAAGTGGTATATGAAATCCATAAACACGCCAGAACGAATTATAAAAGAAGAAAGGTTATTGTGAAAGGACTAAATGACCTTTTACAAGCGGATTTAGTCAAAATGATACCATATGCTATATTTAACAAGGGGTTTCGGTATATTTTAATTGTGATCAACGCTTTCAGTAAATATGTGTGGACGGAACCCGTTAAGCGAAAAACTGCAAAACATGTTACATTAGCAATGAAAAAATTTTAGCTCAAATGCAAACACCTAAAAGTATACAGACGGAATAACGGTAAAGAATTTTACAATAAAGAATTTCAACAGTTGATGCGAGATAATGATATTAATCACTATAGCACGTACTCAACATTAAAAGCTAGTGTTGTTGAGCGAGTTAATCGAACGTTAAAGACAAAACTGTGGCGTGGATTCAGCTTGAAAGGTTCTTACGAATGGCTCACACTCTTACCTCAAATTGTTAAAGAATATAATGACACCATACATTCTACTACGGGTCTCAAGCCAAATAAAATCACAAAAGACAATGCGAAGAAAGTGTTACAAACTGTTTATAATCGTTTAAAAACTGTTGACTTAAGGGGGTCTAAATTTAAAGTTGGTGATTTTGTGCGTGTTAGTAAATATAGAGAAGCTTTTTCTAAAGGTTACTTGCCTAACTGGTCGACGGAAATCTTCAAAATATATAAAATTCAATATACAAATCCAATCACTTACCTACTGGAAGATCAAAATGGACAGCCAATTTCTGGTGCTTTTTACGCAGAAGAACTACAACGTACGCAGTATCCACACATCTATTTAATTGAAAGGATACTTCGACGAAAGGGAAATAAATTGTTTGTTAAATGGATGAATTTAGATTCTACTCATAATTCATGGATTAATAAAACTGATGTTGTCAAATAAAAATACTTTGTCCAAAATAATGTCTTTTATTTAAATCGTTTCTCAAACACATTACACCTGTGATTATAATTTAACACAGGATTCAGAACAACTGAAACATTGGTAATCCTTTTTTGAAAACGCATTCTATCTAGTGCTACAATCTCCCAATATACATGTCTACAAGTGTCTAACGAGGGAACACAATAAAATTCATTTTTAGCAATATTAAACGCAACCGTTTTTAAACTCATCTTGAAACACTTTGGGGTATGTATACATAATCTCCAAAATCATGCTAATATTTTCACTTGACGGGTTATCATCAGGCTGCAACAGATTGTAGGTGGCGTTTATCAGATCTCCAGGTGTTCCTTGTAGACCTTTCTGGAGAATTTTAAAGTAATTGTTAAAGTGTTGTCTCTTGATGCACTCTAACCGATACTTGACGAGTGGAAGTAGTTCCCATAGAGCACACACTGATTCATATCCCAGATGGATGGCTGAATTGTCCTTCGAGATCTTGATCACTTTTCCATATTTTAATTGTTTGAACTCCAACATAAATTCCCCCGCGTCAATCGGGTCGGTCGGGTCGGTAGAATACAGGAAGTTTGTCACTATTCCCTGGTTATTTAAAAAGTTCAACCACGACACTTCCTCGAAGCACACCTCATCTCTTTTGTTACCAGCCAGGCGAATGCATGGTAGTAGTATAAGTATGCACGTTCTGTGACACTTTGGCCTTGAAATTAACACGTATGGATATGGAGGATGGCCGCGGTCCTCCGAAGCGCCCACAAACCGACCAGCACTCAGTTGTGCCACGACGAAGAAGTCCTAATTAGTTTCCAAGAAGTGATCGACAAGACTAATTACTTCTTGACGGTGGAGAGTGACCGCGCAGGGTGATGCGAGGGGGTGCCCCGCGAACGTGTGCGACGCATGTTAGTGCCCTTTGGGCAGGAAGAGTCTACCCCAGACCGGCGGGGGTAGTATGGGGTGTGGTTACTAGTGCCCTTTCGGCACGTGGTCCTCCGGAGCGGCCACGAGCGCGGCGTTAATTACTTCTTGTAGATTAGTTTACAAGAAGTGACGTCACTTCTTGTGCGGACAAGACTAATTAGTTTACCGAGACTCCTCCCCACTAGTGCGCTTTCGGCTCACCCCCGCTGGCAGAGGGTTGCACCCCCGGGGGGTGTAGGGGGTGGTCATTAGTGCCCTTTTGGCATTTTCCCAGATGAGCCTAAAAACATCGAAAAAAAACCCCATGATTTTTCTTTAGTGTCCTTTTGACACCACCACCACCACCACCCCCCCAAAGAATTGAAAAATTTTCATGTCGGACGTCATCGTGTGTGTGCTTCGAACTCGAGTCGTTCGGATCGCGAGTACGCGATGTTGTCGTGATGGGTCGTTCGTGTATATGAATGTCGCGCGCGCCACTTGTCCTCGTCGTCGTCATCGTCGAACCTAGGCTAAATCTCTCTCTCTCTCTAAAAAAACTTCACCAAATCTTCGTGAAGTTTTTTGTTTTCTTATTTGAAAACTTGCATAAGGAAAGAAATAAGTAAAGACGAATTTCAAACAGGTAGAAATTTTTATTATTAAATAAAAAAAATACACTATTTTATTTTATACAGTGTGTGTGTGTGTGTGTGTGTGTGTGTGTGTGTGTGTGTGTGTGTGTGTGTGTGTGTGTGTGTGTGTGTGTGTGTGTGTGTGTGTGTGTGTGTGTGTGTGTGTGTGTGTGTGTGTGTGTGTGTGTGTGTGTGTGTGTGTGTGTGTGTGTGTGTGTGTGTGTGTGTGTGTGTGTGTGTGTGTGTGTGTGTGTGTGTGTGTGTGTGTGTGTGTGTGTGTGTGTGTGTGTGTGTGTGTGTGTGTGTGTGTGTGTGTGTGTGTGTGTGTGTGTGTGTGTGTGTGTGTGTGTGTGTGTGTGTGTGTGTGTGTGTGTGTGTGTGTGTGTGTGTGTGTGTGTGTGTGTGTGTGTGTGTGTGTGTGTGTGTGTGTGTGTGTGTGTGTGTGTGTGTGTGTGTGTGTGTGTGTGTGTGTGTGTGTGTGTGTGTGTGTGTGTGTGTGTGTGTGTGTGTGTGTGTGTGTGTGTGTGTGTGTGTGTGTGTGTGTGTGTGTGTGTGTGTGTGTGTGTGTGTGTGTGTGTGTGTGTGTGTGTGTGTGTGTGTGTGTGTGTGTGTGTGTGTGTGTGTGTGTGTGTGTGTGTGTGTGTGTGTGTGTGTGTGTGTGTGTGTGTGTGTGTGTGTGTGTGTGTGTGTGTGTGTGTGTGTGTGTGTGTGTGTGTGTGTGTGTGTGTGTGTGTGTGTGTGTGTGTGTGTGTGTGTGTGTGTGTGTGTGTGTGTGTGTGTGTGTGTGTGTGTGTGTGTGTGTGTGTGTGTGTGTGTGTGTGTGTGTGTGTGTGTGTGTGTGTGTGTGTGTGTGTGTGTGTGTGTGTGTGTGTGTGTGTGTGTGTGTGTGTGTGTGTGTGTGTGTGTGTGTGTGTGTGTGTGTGTGTGTGTGTGTGTGTGTGTGTGTGTGTGTGTGTGTGTGTGTGTGTGTGTGTGTGTGTGTGTGTGTGTGTGTGTGTGTGTGTGTGTGTGTGTGTGTGTGTGTGTGTGTGTGTGTGTGTGTGTGTGTGTGTGTGTGTGTGTGTGTGTGTGTGTGTGTGTGTGTGTGTGTGTGTGTGTGTGTGTGTGTGTGTGTGTGTGTGTGTGTGTGTGTGTGTGTGTGTGTGTGTGTGTGTGTGTGTGTGTGTGTGTGTGTGTGTGTGTGTGTGTGTGTGTGTGTGTGTGTGTGTGTGTGTGTGTGTGTGTGTGTGTGTGTGTGTGTGTGTGTGTGTGTGTGTGTGTGTGTGTGTGTGTGTGTGTGTGTGTGTGTGTGTGTGTGTGTGTGTGTGTGTGTGTGTGTGTGTGTGTGTGTGTGTGTGTGTGTGTGTGTGTGTGTGTGTGTGTGTGTGTGTGTGTGTGTGTGTGTGTGTGTGTGTGTGTGTGTGTGTGTGTGTGTGTGTGTGTGTGTGTGTGTGTGTGTGTGTGTGTGTGTGTGTGTGTGTGTGTGTGTGTGTGTGTGTGTGTGTGTGTGTGTGTGTGTGTGTGTGTGTGTGTGTGTGTGTGTGTGTGTGTGTGTGTGTGTGTGTGTGTGTGTGTGTGTGTGTGTGTGTGTGTGTGTGTGTGTGTGTGTGTGTGTGTGTGTGTGTGTGTGTGTGTGTGTGTGTGTGTGTGTGTGTGTGTGTGTGTGTGTGTGTGTGTGTGTGTGTGTGTGTGTGTGTGTGTGTGTGTGTGTGTGTGTGTGTGTGTGTGTGTGTGTGTGTGTGTGTGTGTGTGTGTGTGTGTGTGTGTGTGTGTGTGTGTGTGTGTGTGTGTGTGTGTGTGTGTGTGTGTGTGTGTGTGTGTGTGTGTGTGTGTGTGTGTGTGTGTGTGTGTGTGTGTGTGTGTGTGTGTGTGTGTGTGTGTGTGTGTGTGTGTGTGTGTGTGTGTGTGTGTGTGTGTGTGTGTGTGTGTGTGTGTGTGTGTGTGTGTGTGTGTGTGTGTGTGTGTGTGTGTGTGTGTGTGTGTGTGTGTGTGTGTGTGTGTGTGTGTGTGTGTGTGTGTGTGTGTGTGTGTGTGTGTGTGTGTGTGTGTGTGTGTGTGTGTGTGTGTGTGTGTGTGTGTGTGTGTGTGTGTGTGTGTGTGTGTGTGTGTGTGTGTGTGTGTGTGTGTGTGTGTGTGTGTGTGTGTGTGTGTGTGTGTGTGTGTGTGTGTGTGTGTGTGTGTGTGTGTGTGTGTGTGTGTGTGTGTGTGTGTGTGTGTGTGTGTGTGTGTGTGTGTGTGTGTGTGTGTGTGTGTGTGTGTGTGTGTGTGTGTGTGTGTGTGTGTGTGTGTGTGTGTGTGTGTGTGTGTGTGTGTGTGTGTGTGTGTGTGTGTGTGTGTGTGTGTGTGTGTGTGTGTGTGTGTGTGTGTGTGTGTGTGTGTGTGTGTGTGTGTGTGTGTGTGTGTGTGTGTGTGTGTGTGTGTGTGTGTGTGTGTGTGTGTGTGTGTGTGTGTGTGTGTGTGTGTGTGTGTGTGTGTGTGTGTGTGTGTGTGTGTGTGTGTGTGTGTGTGTGTGTGTGTGTGTGTGTGTGTGTGTGTGTGTGTGTGTGTGTGTGTGTGTGTGTGTGTGTGTGTGTGTGTGTGTGTGTGTGTGTGTGTGTGTGTGTGTGTGTGTGTGTGTGTGTGTGTGTGTGTGTGTGTGTGTGTGTGTGTGTGTGTGTGTGTGTGTGTGTGTGTGTGTGTGTGTGTGTGTGTGTGTGTGTGTGTGTGTGTGTGTGTGTGTGTGTGTGTGTGTGTGTGTGTGTGTGTGTGTGTGTGTGTGTGTGTGTGTGTGTGTGTGTGTGTGTGTGTGTGTGTGTGTGTGTGTGTGTGTGTGTGTGTGTGTGTGTGTGTGTGTGTGTGTGTGTGTGTGTGTGTGTGTGTGTGTGTGTGTGTGTGTGTGTGTGTGTGTGTGTGTGTGTGTGTGTGTGTGTGTGTGTGTGTGTGTGTGTGTGTGTGTGTGTGTGTGTGTGTGTGTGTGTGTGTGTGTGTGTGTGTGTGTGTGTGTGTGTGTGTGTGTGTGTGTGTGTGTGTGTGTGTGTGTGTGTGTGTGTGTGTGTGTGTGTGTGTGTGTGTGTGTGTGTGTGTGTGTGTGTGTGTGTGTGTGTGTGTGTGTGTGTGTGTGTGTGTGTGTGTGTGTGTGTGTGTGTGTGTGTGTGTGTGTGTGTGTGTGTGTGTGTGTGTGTGTGTGTGTGTGTGTGTGTGTGTGTGTGTGTGTGTGTGTGTGTGTGTGTGTGTGTGTGTGTGTGTGTGTGTGTGTGTGTGTGTGTGTGTGTGTGTGTGTGTGTGTGTGTGTGTGTGTGTGTGTGTGTGTGTGTGTGTGTGTGTGTGTGTGTGTGTGTGTGTGTGTGTGTGTGTGTGTGTGTGTGTGTGTGTGTGTGTGTGTGTGTGTGTGTGTGTGTGTGTGTGTGTGTGTGTGTGTGTGTGTGTGTGTGTGTGTGTGTGTGTGTGTGTGTGTGTGTGTGTGTGTGTGTGTGTGTGTGTGTGTGTGTGTGTGTGTGTGTGTGTGTGTGTGTGTGTGTGTGTGTGTGTGTGTGTGTGTGTGTGTGTGTGTGTGTGTGTGTGTGTGTGTGTGTGTGTGTGTGTGTGTGTGTGTGTGTGTGTGTGTGTGTGTGTGTGTGTGTGTGTGTGTGTGTGTGTGTGTGTGTGTGTGTGTGTGTGTGTGTGTGTGTGTGTGTGTGTGTGTGTGTGTGTGTGTGTGTGTGTGTGTGTGTGTGTGTGTGTGTGTGTGTGTGTGTGTGTGTGTGTGTGTGTGTGTGTGTGTGTGTGTGTGTGTGTGTGTGTGTGTGTGTGTGTGTGTGTGTGTGTGTGTGTGTGTGTGTGTGTGTGTGTGTGTGTGTGTGTGTGTGTGTGTGTGTGTGTGTGTGTGTGTGTGTGTGTGTGTGTGTGTGTGTGTGTGTGTGTGTGTGTGTGTGTGTGTGTGTGTGTGTGTGTGTGTGTGTGTGTGTGTGTGTGTGTGTGTGTGTGTGTGTGTGTGTGTGTGTGTGTGTGTGTGTGTGTGTGTGTGTGTGTGTGTGTGTGTGTGTGTGTGTGTGTGTGTGTGTGTGTGTGTGTGTGTGTGTGTGTGTGTGTGTGTGTGTGTGTGTGTGTGTGTGTGTGTGTGTGTGTGTGTGTGTGTGTGTGTGTGTGTGTGTGTGTGTGTGTGTGTGTGTGTGTGTGTGTGTGTGTGTGTGTGTGTGTGTGTGTGTGTGTGTGTGTGTGTGTGTGTGTGTGTGTGTGTGTGTGTGTGTGTGTGTGTGTGTGTGTGTGTGTGTGTGTGTGTGTGTGTGTGTGTGTGTGTGTGTGTGTGTGTGTGTGTGTGTGTGTGTGTGTGTGTGTGTGTGTGTGTGTGTGTGTGTGTGTGTGTGTGTGTGTGTGTGTGTGTGTGTGTGTGTGTGTGTGTGTGTGTGTGTGTGTGTGTGTGTGTGTGTGTGTGTGTGTGTGTGTGTGTGTAATACATTATGTGTCTGCATATGAAGAAGAAGATGAAAATCGGGGGATGTAAAAGTTGATTGAACGATTCAAAGTGGATTATATCCCCATGGTAGGGTGTCCGTTGTTATAGAAATGACATTGCGTTTGTCATCGAATGGAGAAAGCGCTATTTTATTTTGAGCGATTGTGTACACGATATGTTTTTCTGATCTAATTAAATTTTGATTTCGATCGATGATGGTGGTATTAAATAAACAGTCATAGTAGTCATTAAAATCTATGGTTTTTAAAGCGGATTTCTTTACACCTTTCGCTTTTTTCGAAACATTTCCCACCAACAATTTGAACATGTATATCTCTATATTTACGCACATTTTCCATTGTTTTTCCGAAAACGGAATTGTTCATTAATTTGTAAAAATTTTTTTCAAAATCATTTTTGCTGCATTTTCTCAAATTGGTATTAACATCGATATATTTCTTCTTCCACATACTTTGTTTGAATTTTAGTACGCGGTGAATTCTTTCAATTTCTATGCCTAATTCAACGGCTTGCTTTAAATTTCTATAATGTATAACATAATTTTTTTTATCATAAAGTGTAGTCAACAATTTTTTCAAGTTGTATTGTGAAGTCGGTGGTTTAATATGTTCAGGACATAGGGGAAGATCACGATGTGATTTATGTAGATTTTGCGGATACTTTAAATCGACTTCGAGAATATAACCAATTTCATTGTCGTTTGGTGTTTTTAGGGCGTTAATAGAGTAGGGATTGATCCACTCGAAACCACCATATGGTAATGCACAAGAAAGGGCTGCCCCATACAAATTGTTGACGTCATAATACATTAGATATGATGATGGTAGTGCTTGTATGAACTCATCACCCATATACTTATTGTTTGCTTTTGCATACCGATTGCTACATTGGGAAATTCCACCCCTAATACCATCCTCAATGAATAATAACATATCAACATCTGTTAATAACTCTAAATTTACATCTGTAATTTTGAGCATAGCATCGAAAGCTAGACCGGGAGCTGTGTAATAATGTAACGCATCTAACTCATAGGTCTTTAAACACATTTCCCTAAAATTTTCAAATACATCTGCTAAAAGCGTTACATCGGTCCTCAAATAAAGTTCAGCGTATTGTTGTAAATTTTGAATTTTAAATGTTCGCCAAACGTTTTGAGCATGTTGATATTCCTCATGACTAACCGACTCATTCGAAAGAGAACTGTAAAATTTTTCTATTGGTGGTAGTTCGGTTGTGTTGTACAATTTTTCCCAACAATCTAGATATTCATAGGGAAATACTCCTTTCTTTTGCAACAAGCTAAATTCTAATTCGTTTCGACAAAACGACCGAGTAATGATTTTTTGAGAATTGTCTAAATAAGATGATAATTTATCAAGACTATTAGCCATAAATCTGAGAGAGTCTAAAAATCGAAAATTAATTCTTGTTCCCAAAATGTACTTTGTAAAAGAAATATACTTCTCTTTGTTTACTGGAAGCAAGGTAATTTTACCAGGAATTTGAGTACTTAAAGCCCTAATTATAAAGTGACTGTCATAACCCGATAAATTATGAAAAATAACTGGTATGTAATGTGCATCTGTGTAGTTAATGTTGCAACCCCCATGAGCAGCCCCTCGGTATTTTCCTAATTTGTGACAATGTTCACGATGTTTCACATCATCCAGAAGAAATGGCTTCGAACATATGTGACAATGTGTAGATAATTTAAAATTTATTTCTTCCGCAATTGTTAGTTGTTTCATTGGTATGGGATCGTTAAGGATATCGTTTACCCTCCTTCCAATATCTTGCAATTCATTTACAAACCAATTTTCAGGATTCACCCCAGTATACATATTAAATTTTGAAAGAGAATCATCATAACTACACTTTAAATAATAAGCAATGCTAAACGGTACATGCTTTTGAAATTTATTCAATTTATTTGTTTGATTAGTATCAACGTATGGTTCTAAAATGCTCTCCAGATCGGCATACATAACAAATGGTACTTTCTCTTTGTTCTTAAAATTTTTAAATTTAACATTTTTTTGCGATTCCTCCGGTAATGTAATTTTAGTTTTGTTCTTTAATTGACACTGAAAAGAATGCTTTACCAATTGTTCTTGAAAATAAAAATGATTCAAGCATCGACTGCAGTACCATTTTTTCCTCGATGATGATGATACTTGTTTCCTTAATAATCTTGATAAATCTTTAATTAATGCAAAATGAAACGACCGATTTGTCATAATATCATCATTATCATCATTACTATCTTGGCTTTGTTGTTGTTGTTCAGATTCTAGAACGAGTAAATTAATTTTGGTGAGATAGTCGTTGGCACTTAAACACACCGGAAATATGATTCGTTTTTTTTCATCACACATATAAATATTAATGGAGAGTTTATTCATTTTTTCAAATTTTGGAATGTCCGAAAATGTAATTGGAAACTTGATTCCATCATATTTTAATACTTGAGAAAAATGAGGATATGAAGTAGTTCTATAAGGATTTAAATTATTAGAGGGTGGTTTCAAGGCTGCAACTACACACCACATGAAACAGTACTCATCATTATTTCTAATGTTTAAAACGCCTTTCGTCACCTTAATAAACTTCGGTACATCAACAAAAGTGGATGACACCCCCACATTAATCGGTAAATAACGATTTATATTCACTTTAAGGTGTATAATTTCATATAAACTCCACCCCGAGTCACGTTCCTGAAAATTCTCTAATTTGTTTAAAATTTTGAATTTTACATTTTCCGCATACCAATTTCTAATATCTGTATTATGATCAATCACTTGGTTTTTGGTGACAAAATGTTTAATATCCGTTTCTCCATTTTGTGGTTTAATGAAATTCGCAATAAAAATAACATTGACTTTTAATATGGACTCCCTTAAACTAGACTTTATTTGTTTCACAAAGCTTCTATAAGCTTTATCAAAGAAAACGCTCGGATCTTTAATTTTATAGTTAACAATAACACCCGTTCTAATTCTACTGTTAAAGCATGTTTCAGTATCTATCCAAATTAAATTTTGTTTGTGTGATTGTGCACAATTCCGAAATTTTATTTTATATAAATTTTGAACTTTTTTTAAATAATATTTAAATATTGCTAAATCTGATTCAATTTTTGAAAATGAATGTATGCCCCCCCGAGTGTTTGAACGCTTTAAATATTCTCGTAATAAAAAAATATTTTTATTGAGGAATTTAATCCACTTTGTAAAATCAGTTCTCGTTTTAATCAACTTACATACCGATTCCATTTTCTTCACCATTGCAGTTGAACAATTCTCGATGGTTGTCGACGACGACATGTTGTGTTTGTGTGGTGATCGTGATCGTTTTTCAAAGTTTTTTTTTTATTTTAGGTTTTAGTTAAAAACAAAAAAAATACACTTTAGATTTCCAATTCATCCAGCACAGCCTTCAGGTTGGTGGCCCCCTGTGTGAGTTCCTTTAATTGCTCCTCTTCCTCATCCGGTGAACAATTAAACGTAAACTCCCTCACAACCTTTTCGAATTCTAGCAGCTCCTGCTCTGACTCCAGTTTGGATGTTCTAAATTGTATTGGCAAGTTTCCAAATTTTTTTATTAACGTTTGTTTTTTAGGGGTGTAACTAAAATGAATCAAAACTGTCTCCCCCACGACTTTTATATCTTTTACACCAAATCTGTAAATATAGAATAGAAAGGTGTAATAGACCAAACAAAATAATAAAACAAAAAAAAATCAACTAACCAAAATAAACTTACGAAAATATCCCCTTGACTATAATATATAGACGTTCGATCGGCAACTTGCTCGGATCCACCACATTACACAACACGGTACACGGAACATTCATTTTTTGTTTTTTAGGGTGTTTGGTGCGTATCTTGTAAATGATTATAAAAGAAAACTTGTATTACAAGATGTTGATGGCATTTATATAACTTTCACCTCCCCCCCATCGCACAGTAAGACTAGGGAGAAGAAGACAAAGAAACTTGTGCTACGCTTACATAATCACACATCTTTGATTGCTAATCCTCGTGCATGCGGTAGGTTTTTCCGACGGAATTCAACCGTGAAATAAGTTGTTTTCATCGCAATTACAATTAATTACACTAGATACGCCTCAACCATGAAAAATAATCAATTACTCTTATTCAGTTTCATTGCAATTAAAATATTACATGACGCCACACACACGTGTGGTGAAATAATTGCATGTAATTAAAAAGAATGTTTCACACCTCGATTAATTTAAATAAGATGTTTTTGTTGTTTGACATTGCCGAGAGAATGCATACAAAGTTGCACTTCTCACAATTGTATGCGTTGATGTTTTTTCCTCGGAAATTGTATGTAATTAAAAATAATTTATGTATTAATGTTGTGTAGTAAAAGGATGCAGGACACACACACCTCGATTAATTTAAATAAGTTGTTTTTATTGTTTGACATTTATGAAAGAATGCACACAAAGTAAGTAACAATTCTCATAATTGCTAATAATTGTTGCATGTGTTGGTTTTTTCCTTGGAAATTGCATTTAATTGAAAATAATTGATGCATTGATCATGAATAGTTAAATGATGTTTTCCATTATTCTACATTCTAAATGAATTGGTATATAAGGTGGGTAATAATAACACCACTCACCAATATCTCTAGAGAGAGAACTCGCTTGCTGTCTGTGTAGACCAAAATCGACATCAATTAACCTACGATGAACGCTGCCGCTGCTGCTGTTGCCACCCCATCAACAATTAACAACAACAGCAATCCAAGGAAGAGGTAATTTTTTCTATTATTCTATACCTCCTATACTTACTAGTAATTATTTCCTTTTTTGTTTTAATAGATATTTATGGGTTTCAAAAGATGTTATCGGTGTAACAGACAATATTTTTTGTGGTGTATTTGGTAATCCAAAATTTCCTTTCGAAAGTTCCGATGTGGAGAAATTTCATCTAAAATCTAATTGTTATGTGGAGGGGGTCGCATGTACTGGTAAATCGGGTTTAGTAAAAAGATTTTTGACTAAGGGGAAAATGTTGGATTTGTTTGAAAATTCCCAAAAATATCCTGAATTCAAGGAGAAAGAATCTGATTTCATTTTGGAAATTTTATATTTAGTTAATTTTTTTACCGAAATGATAAATGGTGGTGGTGGTGAATCGAACAAATACTATATAGTAGACAGATCTCCTTTCTCGCAAATTTTCTACTATTTGGTCAAAATTCATTTAGAAATGAATTCTGAATTATTTAATTTGAAATTTGATCAATTATTTTCGTATAAATGTTTAAAAGAACTAATCAAAAATTTCAAAATTATTTTTATTATACCAGATTTTGAGCATATCAATGATATTGTAGTTGCGATGGAGTCTAGAAATAATGGACTAGACCGAATTTCTTATCATTATGTTGTGGCACAAATTGTGGTATTCAAACGATTGAAGGAATATGCACATAAAGAAAATTTAAAAAATTTAAAATTTATTGAAATTCCCACCACATTCGACATGTTTGATTCAACATCACCCAGAGAGTTGTCTAAAGAATATTTGGAATATTTAGAATTTAATTTTTTGAAACTCGTAATGGGGGGTGACTTGGATGTTATGGAGTTTACCCCTCCTCCTCCTGAAGACCGAAGAAGAAGAAGAAGAATTGCTGGTGAGCAACTGCCAGGAAACAAAAAAAAAGTACTGGTGGAAGCACCCAATCTACCCCCCGAGAAGGCATATGAGGAGGATGCGGGGCGTGATCTTACGGTCCGGGGAAATTACAATTGCTCCGAGGGTGTATCGACACGCATCATCCTGAAGGAGAAGATTTGCATACCACCCGGTTATTATGGTATGCTGTATGCGCGATCCTCGACAAACCTAATGGGTACCGTTAGGCCTGGTGTCATAGATGCCGACTATACCGGTGCTCTATCGTTCATTTTTATGCCCGATAGAAATATCACCATTAAAGATGGTGATAAGCTGGTACAGTTGGTATTACACCAACGGGCCGAAGAGGATTTGGAATGGTGGATGGTAGACCGGTTACCAATAACTAAAAGGGGCACTAATGGTTTCGGCTCATCAGGAGGGGGGTGCGATGACGGCAGCGGTGACAGGTAGTTGTTGTAACTCTGTTTTAAAAAAATTATATTGGGGTAGGGGGGGTGGCCAAAAATAAAACTAATGTAATGTATAAAAATTTGTTAAAAATAGATGTATTAGTATATTCGTTTTTTTTGTTTGTTTTACTACAAATAGATGTATTAATATATTGGTTTTTTTTGTCTTATCACAACAAACTATTCTCTAAAACATTTTTACAACGCCAGTTTGGGGGGAGTACGTTACTAATCTATCATGAAGTATAATACAAAAGGCGGTAGTATTCGGGGGCACATTTTCCGCAGTCTCAAACTCCAATCGAATGTCCACAGAGCCGGATTTCAGAGATTCGTTCTGTCGACTGCAATCTATTACGATAAGTGGTACTTTCCTGATAAAGTCTTCGAGATTTAAAGACGGTTGTGCGATAGCCTTATGATAATAAGACTCTTGGAATGCCGTATACATTTCATAAGCTATAGTGTGGTGAAATTTATCAAAATTCAAATTTAAATTGTCATATGGGTAAAATTCTGAATTTAGGTACAATTTGATATTAGACAATTTACAATGATCAAACTGTGACATGTATCGCGTTATCATATTTTTTCTGCCCGTCTGAAAGCCCACGATGACGAAGCGGGGTTTTTCAAGTTGATTGGTGGATTTCACATTCCACGTATGTCTCTGAGATTGGGTGAGAACGGGCAATTCGTGGTATTCCCAGCTGCGAAACGCCATCTCTAAATTTCTTCCAGAATCTAAATATTTCAACATGCGTAATTTCTCTTGATCCGATACTTTAACGTGCGGCATTTTCCAGAACACTTTTTTCACCTCGACCTTAGCGGTTTTCTCTTCATCTTTCGATGAACGGATGGCGTTGACATCGGTGGAACTACGAATCAAAACCAATTCTTGTCGAATGTTGATGAGAATTTTTTTGAAGTCCTCACAGAAACCCAAGATAATTTTGAGGGGGATGCAAGCGCTGAAATTCCTCTTGGTGTCCGTAAGTATACCCGATAGTGCGGTGCCGGTGCTCCATCCGGCCATCTGATATCGTACACATTCGTCGGGTGTGAAAGATACATATCCCTTCATGGTTGTCGTTATACCGGGATTTCGCACCCTGTCGATAACGACTCCGCCGATTTCATACCGAATCTCATCGAATAGATGCATTAGACCGTTATTAATAAAATCTAAAGTCTCCGTCTTCCTATCGGCCGAATCTGTTAGAATCCCCTCGATGTACAAATAACTTCGACATGGTAGCGTGTAAAGATCCTGATGTTGTATAGGTATACGTATTTCATCGGATTTATTTAAGGGCGTATTAGCGTACGGAGGATGACTGTGGTACTCACAATTCACGATCGTATCGTCGTTATACACATGCTCGCCAATATTCAGAGCATCGAAATTCATTCTTGTCGTGTTGTTGTTATTTGTTTAGTGATTCCTGATGATGAAAAAAAAAAACGAACGAACAAAGACACCATAAATATAACTGTTCGAGTCTGATGGTTATTCGTAGTTTTAAACTGCACCAAAATTTTCTGAAACACCAAGACTTCTTCTTCTTCTTCCTCTTCTGCTTCCGCTTCGTTCCGGATGTGTTGCTAGTACGTTAAAACCAAGATTTATAAGAAACGCTCTATTTTCCGGTGTTAACTCCTTGAGTTTTACCCCCGAAATGGATTTTCTTGCATATCCAACACTTCTTATAGTTTCATTGGGGGTGGCGGCGGCGGAGAAGAATGTCGAATTGAACCCCCCCGAATTGTAAAGAAACACCATTTTTTTGTTTTCAAAAACTCGTTAGAATTCTTTCAAGTGCAACCTGACCGTGATGGTCTCTCCATTAAAATTAATCAAATTTCCGTCTTGATCGACTATTTTAAGCATAATCTCGTCGATGTATCGTGTATTAATCGGCAGATAAATGGCATTATTGACTTTCTCCACTATTCTATACCCGCTCGGCACCTGTGGGTAGAACATATGCAGAAGATGAACTTGTGTGTCGTTCGCATATGAATTTGTCACTAAATTACATTCGATGCATATGGAGTTCACGGATGATATGTTAATTGGGTAATCGGAAACGTGTTTAACGTTGGCGGGCAAAATTTTTCGTTCGAATCCCAATAAGGGGGCGATCGAATTGGGGTATTCAAAGTGAATTACTTTATTACTCTTTAATTCATATCGCAAAGTGTTTCGATTAACGTTCGTGAATAGAAAGATTTTACCGGTTTCTTTCGGTCCAGTAGTAGTAGTAGTAGTAGTAGTAGTTTTAGGACGCCCCCCACCGCCGCCGCTTTTAATAATCTTATTGGTAGGTTTTGAACTTGTGGGGGGTTTATGAGGGGGAGTGGTGATGGTGGTGGTTTCAACCTCACCTTTATTTGAAAGTTCTTGCACTTCCCGTAAGATATGTCGCTCGACATCGGTCACCTCGTACGAACCCACCGGGATCTCTATTACATGTTCACCAATATGGAATTTATTATTCCTCCTGTCGACATTCGGTATGGAATTAAACGAGACGAAATCTATGAGCGCGATCGCATAAGTTTTATCGCCGCCGCCGCCGCCGCTATCGCTCGACAACAATATGGGAGGATTGATTTTACTTGTTAAAATCGACTCTCTGGCCGATAATGTAAATATATATGAGCACATGGTGCTAACAGGTTAAAGGTTGTAATACAAATAAACGATATCTGTATGAAACACCAAATTTTATTTCACTAAAAATAATAAACATAATTTTCCGCAATTTACACTATTGTAAGTTTGAAATACATCTCGATTATAGCGAATGCTGCAGGGGCCGTTCGAATTAAAATAAAGCAACAGTTCTGGGGGAGGTCGCAAATTTCCATAACTATCGAAATAAATTATTTGCACACCGTGCTTCTTGTAAGCGATCCAATGCGTCCCCGGCCCTTGTTCATCATCCAAATTAACCACGCCTCTTTCATATCGATGAATCTTTTTCGGAAGTTTATCTCTCATAAAGACTCCCCTGAAATTAGGTATGGGTAGAATTTTTGCAAGTCTCTTTATGTCCACATTCGTAAGCGGCCTTTTTCCCGGTATTTTTACCAACACTTTTCCTTTTCTTCTTCTTCTTCTTCTCCTCTTCTTCATGTTCTATCGTTTGGGGGCGGTTGTAAAAATAACCCCAATCCCGTCTTGTATGGTCTTAAATACATGCCTTTTCCCATAGCAATAGCTTCCATTTTTTCATTGTGACGTCGTGCCTCATCCAGTTCCTTCCTCGCAGCATGGGCCTCGTTTATTGTTTTGGCTATTCCTGCGGCCCCGCCCCCTAGGGCCCCTAGTGCGCCCAACGCACTAAATATTGGAATTAATGGAAGTATTCCACCGACTTTAGGAATCGGAATTACGCGATTTTGATGCCGGGTGTGTTGGTTTATTTGCTTCTTAAGCGTTTTTGCTTTTCCTAGCGCCACCCTAATAACATCACCGACAGTATTAGGCTGCTTTTGTATAATTTCATCTCTAATTTTACTAATAGCTTTCATTAAACACAATCCTTTAGTAATTCGTCGTCTTCGATTTTTCTTTGTTCTTGTTGCCGCCCCTCGTTTGCGGTTTTTCATTGTTGCTGTTCTTCTTCTTCTTCTTTTTACCATCTTCTGTTTGATAGTAGTTGTTACCCCCCCTCGTGAGACCATCTTATCACCTATTGGGTTTTCTTTAGACTACTTAAAAACTATGTGGCACATGTGCTTTATAACACCTTAATTTTCTTATGAGATTCTCCACCACCATCCTCAACATCATCATATGCATTAGCAAGTGTTCTCTTTCTAGATTCGTTGGTAATGTTGGGAATATCATCACCACCATCATCATCATGATCATCCGCTTTTTTTTTCCTTCTCACGGCTCTAACTCTTGTATGATTTTTTAATTTTCTTTCAATCTCTTCCCGTAAGTTTTCATCGTCATCGGTTTTTTGCCCATCTTTACCATCGATGGTGATCATATTAGGATCCTGCCCTTTTCTAAAATTTCGCCTTTTAACTCTTTCATGATTCCCCAATTTTCGCCTAATTTCACCTCTCATCGTGTGTGTTCTACTACTTCTGCTGCTTCGTTCGGCGGTGGTGGTAGTACTAGTAGCGGTGGCGGCGGCGGCTGCAGACTCATGGGGGTGGGCGACTAGCTGAAGAATATTTAAACACCCCTGAATACACTTACTAGATTGTTCATTTAATACTTTTAATTTCTGTAACACCTTGATGCCATTTTTAATCGTCCTTTCCTTCCCACCACCCCCGATGCCCATTCCAAATTTAAGTTTCGTTTTCATCGCTCCAGCCACCGCTAAAGCGGCAATTTTTTCGCCCAAGGTTGCGTCCTTAGATCGAAAGCGTTCCATAGCTTTTCGGGATAAAACCTTGTCCGCTTCGTGTCTCTGTGTTAAATCCTTTTGTCGGCCGTACGCTATATCGTGTTCACGACAAGCCTCATCGAGTCCATTGATGCCTCGATCACCCCTAGCCAACCTTTTTTCCAACTTAGTGCCAGCCCCGCAAAAATTGTACGAGGGTAAATGTAACTCCCAGGGTAGATTGTTAATCGCTTTATTTAGAAGACCGCCTCCACCATAATATTTCATGTCAAGTTGTTGTCGGCATGACGCTCACTTTAGAAATAAAATAAAGATGGTGAAACTCTAAAAATTTAAATAGTCGTCTTTCACCCTCTTTAGTAGAAATATGGCGCACGCGCGAACATGAAAATTGTTAAACAAAGTGTATCGTTTCCCATCGAAAATAACATATTGGAGGAGGAGGAGGAGGAGGATGAACGTGCTGCTCGAGTTAGAAAACACGGGGTCCTCTTCCCTCCCACCATTCGGTGCATAATAGTGGGACCTTCGAATTGTGGAAAAACAAATGTTATGCTTAACCTAATCGAACACGAACACGGGTTAAAATTTGAGAACGTCTACGTTTATTCAAAATCGTTATTTCAACCGAAATATGTTTATTTGGAGAGTTTGCTGAAACCCATAAAAGGTATCGGCTATTACGCATTCAGAGAAAGCGAAAATATAATGGATCCCTCCGAGGCTAAACCCAATTCCCTATTCATCTTCGATGACGTCTCTTGTGCCAATCAACAAGTGATACGGAAGTACTTTTGTATGGGGCGGCATAATAGCATCGATAGCTTCTACCTGTCTCAGACGTATGCCAAAATTCCGAAACACTTGATAAGAGACAACGCCAACTGTTTAATCCTATTCAAACAGGACGATTTGAATTTGAAACACGTGTACATGGATCATGTGGGGGTCGATATGAGTTTTGAGAATTTCAAAAGTATGTGTGCTTTCTGCTGGCGCGAACCTTTCGGTTTCTTGATGATCTCCAAAGATGAACGCTCGGGCGGCGGTCGATACAGACAGGGATTTGATCGTTTCATTTTGAATCATATATAGCTGTATGGTACACCCCCATTTCACAACAGTGTCCATGTGAAAACGGTTAAAAGCGGTTCAGGAGCGGTTAAAAGCGGTTCAGGAGCGGTTAAAAGCGGTTCAGAAGCGGTTCAGAAGCGGTTCAGAAGCGGTTAACGGAGCGCGCGGTCACCATACCCGTTCGATTTCTCTTACCCCCTACTATCGAGTTGGGAAAAAAAAATAAAAATGAACTCCCGGGAAAGGAAACTAAAACGACGACTCATTCAAAAGAGGAGAATCATCAAGAGAAAATTGGAACAATTGAGGCATGGGGAATATGTTCATGAAAATATGTTCAATCCCATAACGAAACATTTGAAGAATATTGAAAATATTTTTCAAACTACAAAACCAAATGCGGACGGAGTTAGCGGCGGCGACGACGACGACGACGACTCTCGTGCGGCTAAAGTGGAACAGATTGTTGAACCGAAACCTCGAGAACTCACACGACTCTTAAAGGGCACTAGAGATGTTACCTACGAGGGAGAAACTCCAAAAAAAATCCCTCGAAGGCTCTCTCGAGAACTATCGACATCATCAGCGTCGCCGCAACTTTTAAATTATGGAGGAGATAATGCAGATGATGATGATGATGATGATGAGGATGATGGTTTAAGTGAGGAGAAACAATCCATTTTACAAAACATTAAATCTGAAGATGTTGAACCTGAAGGAGGAGGAGAGGAGGTGTTTTTTATCGCCCCAAGATTCGAGGATATAGCAGAGAAATCCTATACAGACTATTTGGAACAATACGATTCCTTACCAAGGAAATATATACGTGAATTATATGACGATGGTGGTAATAGAGAGCACGATAGCAAATATGGCATTAGATTGGACACCTTAACGGAAAAGTTGAAAATTGGTGACTCGACGGTACATATAAATGATAGTGATATCATCGTTAAAAATAGACGCTATAAGGGGACACCGGGGTTGTATGAATTGTTATTTAGAAAATCACCGACCAACTTTTCCGCTGAAGACAAGCGAAACTATCAAAAAATAGTGATCAGTACGAACGCGGCCCGACGTTATTACCAACCGAACAGACAAATCGAAGGGAGTAAATTGAAAAAATATATAACTATAATTGCTCCCGTATTCAGCGGTAAAGGTATATTTAATGCGGTTAACCAAAACGGTAAGATCGATTATGAGTATTGGGACGATCCCAATGAATTAGTATCGAGATTACGTCTATTATTAGCGTCACAATCTGCAGGTCACACCGGTCACACGAACGAGATAAATTCCATTATTGAGGAATTGCGAGAAGCCAACGTAATCGCTTAGGAATGACCACTGACACGAAAAGGCAGGTAGTCGAAGAAATCCACAAACCATCTAGAATTAATTTCAAGAGACGTAGAGTAATCCTTAAATCTTTTAACGATTTATTTCAAGCAGATCTCGTCGATATGATACAATACTCTCGAGAAAATGGGGGTTATAAACATATATAATATAAATTGTTTCTCAAAGTGCCTTTGGGCCCTACCTTTGAAAAACAAATCTGGCGAAGAAGTATCTAAAGCGATGGAAAAAATACTAAAAGAACAAAACCCCATAAATCTACAAACTGATGCTGGTAAGGAATTTTTTAATTCAGAATTTAAAAAACTAATGAAGAAATATAAGGTTAACCACTATAATGTTTATAGTGAGAAAAAGGCGTCGATAGTCGAACGAGTGAATAGAACTTTGAAAACTTTGATGTGGAAAGAATTTAGTTTACAAGGTAGTTACAAGTGGTTGGAATTGTTACCGAAGCTCGTGGAAAAATACAATCACAGCTATCACCGTACCATTAAAATGAAACCTGCAGATGTAACCATAAAAGATGAAAAAAAGTTACTGAACACCGTCTATACTCACATCAAAACCGTCAATTTGAACGAGAAGAAATTCCAACTCGGAGATCATGTGAGAATTTCAAAAATTCGGGGTGTTTTTGATAAACAGTACCAACCTAATTGGTCTACTGAAATTTTTACTATACGAAAAGTACAACTAACCCACCCCATAACATATTTGCTTACGGATGAGAAAAAGAAAGATATATTAGGCTCATTTTACAACGAACAATTACAAAAGGTAAAATATCCTAATGTGTATTTAGTCGAAAAGGTTATCAAACGAAAAGGCGATAAAAATTTTGTGAAGTGGTTAGGGTTTGGGGATGAGCATAACAGTTGGATAAATAAAAAAGACATCGTTTAATAATATATTTCAGTTTCAGATCTTTCCTCAACTAGTTAACACAACCAGTCTCCTCCCAATCGTTGTTGACGCATAAAGATGAGCATCAAAACCCCCCAAAGGATTGTTATCGATTTTCAAGGATTCCAATATGGAAACAGCAGTTTTGTGTGTAAAGAACTTACAATAATGGATATCGATAATGATAAGGAGTGGGGTCATACATTCATTAAGTTACCCATGATGTTAGATTTATGCAACCACACTTTTCAAAAACACGTTCAGTGGTTAAATATGAATATACATGGACTCAGCTGGGACCTTACTTGTTGGGAAGAGGATGCAGTGATAGAATATGAAGAAATATCTTGGTTCATTAGGACCAAGACGTCATCTGATGCGGTCGTCTTTGTTAAGGGCTCACAGAAGAAGGAGTGGTTGGAGAAATTGATCCCGAATGAAATCATCAACCTGCATCTCAACCAAATCCCACCATTGCAAGAATCATATCAATAACAATATGTCCTGCAGCCTGCAGAATGCATATAATTTAAAAAATTGGTGTAAATATTTTAGGGTGTGAAAATAATAAAATTTAAATGAATGTATATACGTTTTATTCCCCCTCCATCCAAACAACCCGCAGGATGATGATGATGATGATGTAACAGAGAAACCTTTCTATATAAACTCCTCCTTGTCCACACTGTTAATCATTATATGTTGTTGTATCGTTAAAGCGGCACAAACACACAAAAATGTTGCGATTAGTAATTTACTCTGTCTAACAGCGATAGCAATCGATCATGTGAGAGGGGGCGCATCATCGAACTACGTTTCACTTAATTATAAACGTTATCCCATTGAAAATGGAAGATTCCTCTTAGTAGAAAAACACCGAAACGCCATTATCCTAAATGAGTATCCCGCATTCTATTCAGAGGAAACACTTCCAGAGTTTGCTGAGGTCAAGCGTGAGGATAGTGAGCGAAAACGGTACCTCTGTGGATATATTCTCTCAAACTCATCAAGAATAATGAAACCATAATCTATGGTCAACATTGGTGGCGAAACTTGGATGAATTTTATTCTAGTGCTGAAAAGGCACCAATTATAAGAGCATATTCTGTATTAAATGAAATATGTTTTGTATATCGTCTTGAATAATTTTAGTTGAAATCTTGTATGCCATTTAAGTTTCATTTAAAATAAATCGAATTATTCACATTTTTGGTCTTTATTCCATTTATCCTCCCTACCCTCCCTCCGAAAAAAAAGAAAAACCACCCGGCTTCACGTAGATTTGGTGAGTCTTGTGTGGCCTCTCTCAAATTTGGTGAGTCTTGTGACCTCTCTCTCTCTACTAGGCCGGCGAGATGAGACGAGTTAAAACATAAAATATATATATTACACGAAATATTTTTTTAGGATATTTCTTGTAATACAGTGGAATCTCTATAACTCGAACCTCGTTAAGTCGAAATCCTCAGTAAGTCGAAAAAATTGCCATTCCCTTCCGCTGGACCCCTAAATACGCGGTATCTCGAATTATTTCGACTTTGTAACTCGAACAAAATATTATTTCCCTACTTGGAATTCCCCGAAATAATAGCAATAAAATCCAAAATGAATGTTCGGGTTCGAGGCTCCTAATCTATTGTTTTTGTCTTGTACACGTGCAATGAATGAATACATTCATGAAACTTTCTAAGTAACACAGCTGTGAACGTTATGTTTGTTCCTTGTCGACACAGGATTCGATTACTTTTGAGCTTGTCCGTCAGTATTATTTTGGCTGTTAACTAGCAACAACATGAGTACAAAGCGGAAACTAAAGACTTTGACTCTACATGAAAGAAGCGATGTTATCAATGCGGTAAAAAGTGGCATGAAAAAAAAAAGACGTCGCAGCTCAATACGGATTGCCAGCAAGCACTTTGTCTACAATAATTAAGAATGAAGCCGAAATATTGCAAAGGTATGAATCAAGTGGCAATTTGTCTAGCAAAAGACGGCGTCTAGCTGAGTTTCCTGATGTAGAAGAATGCTTAGTCACCTGGTTCAAACAGTGTCGGGACAAAAACATAAGTGTATCTGGGCCTATCTTACGCGAAAAGGCAGAAGAATTTTCAAAATCACTGGGACACAGTTCTTTTCGTGCCAGCAACGGTTGGTTGGTGAATTTCAAGAAGCGTCATGAACTTGTGTTTAGGAAAATTTGCGGCGAAAGTGCAAACGTCAATAACGAGATATGTGATGAATGGATAATTGAGTTGCAGAGTTTATTGAAGGATTATGAACCAAAAGATGTCTTTAATGCCGACGAGACTGGCCTTCTTTTCAAGTGCTTACCTGATAAAACACTTATTTTTAAAAAAGAAAAATGTCATGGCGGTAAGCACAGTAAAGAGCGATTAACAATATTGCTTGCAACAAACATGACAGGCTCTGAAAAACTTAAGCCATTAGTTATAGGAAAGGCTAAAAAGCCTCGTTGTTTTTCTGGTTGTAAATCTCTACCACTAGACTATGATGCTAACAAGAAAGCATGGATGACCGCTGATATATTCAAAGGATGGCTCATTAAAGTCGACAAGAAAATGATTAAGGAGAAACGAAAAATATTACTCTTCATTGACAACTGTACAGCTCACCACATAATTCCGCCATTAAAAGCCGTGAAAGTTAAATTTTTTCCACCCAATACAACATCTAAGCTACAGCCCTTAGATCAAGGAATAATAAAAAACTTCAAATCCGCTTACAGAAAGGAAGTTGTTAGGAAACTGATAACAGATATGGAACAACAGTCAGCTTTATCTATTAATGTATTGCATGCAATTAGGATGACAGACAAGGCTTGGAGAAGTGTATCTAAAACTACAATATCAAATTGCTTCAAAAGCTGTGGATTTTCGATGTCACAAGAAGAAGCTTCGGAAGAACCCCTTGAGCCGGACGTGGGTGTAGAGGCTGACTGGAATAAACTTCAGAATGTAGAAGTCCAATTTGAAGATTATGTGACATGTGATGAAGGGCTAGCTATTACTGGAACGCTAACTGATGCTGAAATCATCGACACAGTTAATCAGAATATGGATGACGATTATGTTAATGAAAATGACGTTGATCATACTGATTCGGCAAGTTTTGAACCCCCAATAACAAATAAAGAAGCCAGAGCTGCAATCAACACTCTACGAACTTATGTTGAAAGATGTGATGATATCGAGGATCATGTATTCGGTTCATTGTTTGAGCTTGAAAAAATAATTGATAAAAAATCTGCAAATAGTTTAAATCAAAAGAAGATAACGGATTTTTTTAGTGTACAGTGTACTTCATTAATATGTAATTTGTTTTAATATGTAACAAATATATATACTATAAAACTTAAGTTTAATTGTAATTCGCGCCTTTGTAAGTCGAAATTTCAGCAGTTAAGTCATATGTATCTCGAAGTTCTTGTTAAGTCGAAAACTCGTTAACTCGAATTTTTTTGCACTTCCCCTGACATTCGAGTTATAGAGATTCCACTGTATATCTACCGAAACTAGGATTCGAACCCAGGATCTGTAGATCTTCGGTCTACCGCTCTCTCCACTGAGCTATTTCGGTTTACCGATATATGTTTCCTAATTAAAAATTACTCTAAGGACCACCCCTAGACTTTTTAGGCCATGTCAAAAGGGCACTAAGAACCACCCCTACGCCGCGTCAAAAGGGCACTAGGAACCTCCCCTAGGCCGTGTCAAAAGGGCACTAGGAACCACCCCTAGGCCGTGTCAAAAGGGCACTAGGAACCACCCCTAGGCCGTGTCAAAAGGGCACTAGACCTCCCCTAGGCCGTGTCAAAAGGGCACTAGGAACCGCCCCCATACGACCCCCACCGCTTTTGAAGCCATGCCAAAAGGGCATTAGGTGAGCCGTGCCAAGAGGGCACTAGGAACCGCCCCCATACGACCCCCAAAGCGCCAGTCTGGGGTAAACTCGTCCTGCCCAAAGGGCACTAACATGTGCCGCACACGTACACGGGGCACCCTCTCGCACCACCCCATCGAGCGCGGTCACTCTCCACAATCAAGAAGTAATTAGTCTTGTCGATCACTTCTTGGAAACTAATTAGAACTTCTTCGTCGTGGCACAACTGACTGCAGCCGGTTTGTGGTCGCCCTGGAGGACGCGGCCATCCGGAGCGACCAAAGTGTCACAGAACAGGCCATCTTACACTACTGACAGTGTGTGTGTATTTCCAACAACCTGTGCCAATATTTAGTAGGTGAGTGTCATAAATTTGTATATCATCCTTTTTAATTCTTTATTCTAATTGTTCATTTAAAAATAGCCCTATATTTTTATAAATATTGGTAATTTGCATTTGCTTTAATTAAAAACAACGATTTTTTTATGGTATACAACGTTCTCGTCGTCTTAACCAATACTCTTTATATTTTTTCTCTTCACTGAGCAACAAGATGTCTTCCTCCAACGGTCCGATCCTTAAATATACCAAGGTAATTCCTGAGGCATTCGCTCCCACAAAGGGCTCTCCAAAAGCGGCCGGATTTGATCTTCGTAGCGCCTTCGACGTTACGGTCCCCGCAAGAGACAAGGCGCTTGTCGACATGGGGATCAAAGTGGAGCTTCCTGAGGGATGTTACGGAAGGATCGCCCCCAGATCAGGGTTGGCTATAAAAAACTTTATAGGCGTGGGAGCAGGAGTGGTTGATCAGGACTACAGGGGTGTACTGAAGGTTGTATTGTTCAGCCACTCCGCTAAAGATTTTAAAGTGAAGGCAGGGGATCGCATAGCGCAGCTAATATGTGAAAAAAATTTTTATCCTCAGCTTGAGGAGGTTCAAAGACTAACCGAAACTGAACGAGGCGAAGGTGCATTTGGCTCAACAGGTATCAAATAATTTAAAATAATAAAAAGAAATTTGTTAAAACTAAAATTTTTCAGAAATGGACCGATGCACCGAAATATATTACACAGTAATTTTTAAAAGAAGTTACATTAACTATTTTGGGTCAAAACCATACAGATTCCTGTTTTCTAAAGTGACAGAATATGGAGATGTTTTAGTACATCCCTGTATGGAATGTGGAAAGAGTATTGTACCGGTTGATTATGTCTCAAGGACGAAAAAACACATTTTAGGAGAAGAAGTGGCAAAAGAAGATCAGATAATGTGTGTTAGATGTGGAAGCTGGGTATATAAAAAAGAAAACAGGGAAGATTGTAAAATTTGCAAAAACAAATAATAAATGATGGAATTCAAGGTTACTATTAAAAAAAAACACACAGCGCCATCGATATCCGTTCGTTAGCTTTGGTAGGTAGGTACTTTCCCCTACTCACCCCCCTCGAACATGTATCAAAGTCACCTAAAACACTGATAACCACGCCATCTATTAGCCACTAGAACACACAGCGCCATCTATCAGCATTTAGAAGTAATAATGTGTTCCGTGCTCACGCACCCGAGTTTGTGTCCCAAGCCTATTGTCAAATTTTGCGATCTGTCAAATTCTCTCGCTAAGTCGCTAAGGTGGTGCTCCTCCTCCTTCTCTGGGGACCTGAGGTGCTCCTCTGACTTAATGTCACGAATGGGGGATCCGGAGGGGGGTTCAGAGTCCCGAGAGCCGGGACATATGTCCCCCTGTCCCCCCGTGTGCTAAATTTTGCGTTCCACGCCCACGTCGGCTGTCAAAAAAAAACACGAGAGGCGCCCACCGCTGAGGACCAACGCGGCAGGCCGAGGGAACCCGCGGGGCTACGCCCCCGGAGCCCGACGCAGGGCTCCGCTGGGGGACGCGGGGCTATGCCCCTGCATCTACCGCTTGCGATTTTGAGGTTATGTTCGAATGTGGTCGGGAAGCCGTGTATGACATCTACTATTGTATAATTTAGTTAGGACAATGCCATAGGCTTATTCTTGTATATACGTAGCGTTAGTAGTAATATAAAGATTTTAAAAGTCATTTACCTATAGTTTTGTACAAAACCGAAGGAAACCCCTGTTTCCATTTTTAAAATATTTAACTGTACACTAAAATGTAACTTCCTTCATATTTGCCCATTGCAGGATTTAATATAGGTGGTCGAAAAGAACTTTAATTACAAAAGATGCATAGTTTGTGATTTCAGAAATATAGGTTGTTGATACTTCAATAAGCCGTTTAATTACGCCTATTAAACCCTGTAAGGGGGCACTCAAATAGAAAGGAACATCCTGTACATTGACCAATGAAACAAATATTCTCCAAACCAGTTTATTCAGTTGCAGATGTGAAAAAACGCTGGAAACATCTGAAAGACCATTACATGAAAAAAAGAAAGCTGATAGTGGTACGGACAAGGCGAGAAGCATAAATCATTGGGAATACATGTCACATTTGACATTTCTGTCCCAAGTTCCGTCACAGAGAATTACATAACAGTAATTACACAGTAACTCAGGGGTCAGTACAGGACGTTAAAGATCATGAAGAAAACTCAGTTAGTCAAAAGAGTGATATTGCAGTCCAGAATTGTGTTTTAGATGATGATAGTGCAGCAACATCTACGACTTCAAACGTTAGCGGAGTATCTGACATTCCTTCATTAGGTAGAAAAAGAAAGAGATCCAATGAAAATTCCTTGACCGCAATTTTAGAAAAAGACAGGAGGAGAGATCTCTTATTTATGCGAAATTATTGTCGCAAACAACTAAATCACCAACACACAAATTTTTCGACTCCATGGCTGATATTGTTTCACATTTTCCTCCACATCTTGCCGCGGAAGCAAGAGGCCAGGTATTTCAAGCGGTACATGAAGTAGAAATGAAAATGTACGATGAGCAATCTAATTCGCAAACAATGGGATCGAATAATTCTTCCGGTGCTAGTGGAACACACATAAACTTGTGAATTAACCTTAAAATGTTTCACTTACTTATACTTATGTCTACCAAATATAATGGTTTATAACGGACGTAATCTTTTTTCATGTTTTTCCAACAACTTTTACTAAAACTGATAAATATCTCAACGATACAGACTTACCTTAACGTGACTGCCGTTTTTCAAAGGGTGAAATAGGCCGTGAATATCTATTGGTTGGAGGTTTTGTGATTTCATGTTCAATTAACTAAATATTCTTGCGAATTGTTCTGGGGAAAGTCGAAAGAATTGTATAAATTTCGTATCATTGCACTTAAGATGTTTCATAACCAAACTGTTAAAAGTGCCTTTTTTCTCTCTGTTGTGGAAAATTGGATCCATTCTTTGTCTTTTTGTGAACAAAGCTACTAGCTCTTCATCTTTTTCCTCTTCCAAAATTAACAAAGTAATTAACTTCTTATTCATCTTGTGGCCTAGTTGAAGCGCGGGTGAAAACTGAGATACATTTTGAGAGAGAACGTGCAGCCGCTACCGACGACGGATGTGACGTCAATCGCACGCCGTCGGTCGCCATTAGCGGATGAGATAGACCAGCGCCTTAAAGTCACCTCGACGGAGATTATCACCAGGTACACCACTCACGACGAAGATCACCCGAGCCTCTACTGGGTATAACCGCCCGTAGAGCTTCCGCCAAAATTTTAACACCCTCCGGGATTGTTGATCACTTCTTGTAGACCCACTGGTATTGGCCAACACTTCTTTTAGCTACCACTAGTGTGCATCTCACAGACATTTCTTACACCCTCTGGTATTGTCGACCACTTTTTGGACGACCTCGGGCACTTCTTCAGCGACCTCATCGCTCAAGACTCCCTTATCATCGTTTGGGTGCCATCGAAGTGTCACAGATGCACACTAATTGTACTACTTGTGCAGTGCGACTTTTCGTAAACAGGTAGAATAGTTAACGAAATATTTGCATGGACACTAATATGACGCAAATTATTGGACAGAACCACATGACGCGCTGGTATATTGTGACGATCTTAACAGCGAGAATATGCGAGAAGTTCTACACTATTCTCGAAACGACTCGACCCGCCGAGAAGCGACCAGCGAGTGCGAATCCCGAACGTTCTAGTGGAACGGAGAAGGTCCACGGCATATATAAGGAACCCGCGGCCGCTAGGAGTGGGAGTGAGAACATTGGCGCGACGTCGAGTAAAATAAATGCGACATAAATAAATGTTTAGGGTGTACATTTTTCAATAAGTCTTACAGTGTTTAATAACAGCTATCAAGTGTGTGCAATAAATTTAGTTGACTGCTTTTTCGTATCAAGTGTTTTAATTCACACCGCAACGAACGTTAAAAACGCGACATTTGGTGTCAGGTGTGGGGTGTGAATTGAACGACAGTCAACTGGACATTAGTGAAAATTTAAAAAAAAAAATAGGAAAATGACAAAACTAGTGGACTTAAAGGTTAATGAGCTGAAAAGGGAGCTAGAGGAAAGAGACTGCGATACGACGGGAAAAAAAGCGGACTTGCAGGAGCGGCTTCGTAAAGCATTAATTGAAGAAGGCGGTGATCCGGACAACTTTGTTTTCGCAGGGGCGAGTGATGTCGGTCAAATGCTGCAAGGTTTGAAAAATGAATTATTAGGAAATTCTGCCACACTTATTACCAGTTTAAAAAGCGAGCTTGGGGAAAAGCTGGAAGAGAATTCTGTCAGGTTGGAAAGGAAAATGTTGGAAAACAATGCCAACCTAAAAAGGGAGTTACAAGACGAAATTCTAAAAAAATCTTCTACATTGGAACAGCGAATTCTTTTAATGGAAGGCAGGATTCAGGAAGTTCAGAACAAAATCACGACAATGAACATCAACACCTTCGATGAGCTACCCGGTCAATCCTCGGCAATGGACAACAAGAGCGAAGTTAGTGCCAATCCGGGATCTGTTGGGCTGACGCGCCTCAAACCGCCTCAATTTGATGGCTCAACGTCATGGAATGTTTATCAGCGTCAGTTTGAAGCGGCTGCAAAAGCGAACGGTTGGTCATCCAGGGAGAAGGCAACTGCCCTTACGTTGGCCTTGAGAGGAGATGCCGCTGCCATCCTGCAAAGAATGTCCCCGGAAGAGCAAGAAGTCTACGACCACCTGGTGAAACACTTGGAGATGCGTTATGGCCAGTCACACCTGGAACACGTCTACCACACTCAGTTAAAAAATCGGTGCCAGAAGTCAGGGGAGTCTTTACAGGAATTTGAAGCAGATGTTGCACGTCTGGTTCGACTGGCATATCCAGATGTCCAGGAAAGGATCATGGAACGTTTGGCAGTTCAAGCATTTCTGGATGGACTCCGCGATGGGGAGATGAGGCAGGCCTTACTACTAGCACATCCACCTAAGCTAGTTGATGCACTAACACGGGCCCTTGAATTCGAAGCTGCCAAGAACACGAACAGAGTCCAAGCTCGTGTCCGGCAGGTGATTCCGGGAGAGGACGACTTCGAGGAGTCAGTCAAGCGGATCGTCAGGGAGGTCAATGGGGAACGTAGCCGCCCGGATCGGAAGTTGGAGTGCTGGAAATGTGGCAAGATAGGCCACATAAGAAGACGCTGCCCAGAAGGCGTCAGTTCCGCTCCCGCCAATCCGGAAAACTAAAGAAGGTCGATGCGAAGGGGCGATCGTCGACCTGTATCCGGCAAGCCCCAGTAAATACCGCCCAGGTCTCATCACTGCAACACCATGCCAATAGTGTTTTCGTCGACGCGTGTGTGGATGGAACCCTCCGCACTGTGCTACTGGATACGGGTGCGACGAAGACAATCATAAGGCCCGACATAGTAAAATCCGCAGCTAAAGTTCAGCAATCAAAATGGCGTCTACGTACAGCAACGGGAGACAAAGCAAAAGTGCATGGTGAAACAAACGTCACGTTTACCATCGGAAAAGCCACGTTTGATCATCCTGTGATAGTGGCTGAGATTGAGGATGAGGTGATCATCGGGACGGACATAATGGACACCAAGGGCTTCGAGTTAAGCTTTAAGCAGGGAGTTCTGAGGATAGACGATGAGGAAGTTGTTTTACATCGTGAAAAGAATCTAAGGATTCGAGTCCTACTTCCGGTGGAAACAATAATACCAGAGCGGAGCGAGATCGTTTTGGACGGTTGCACTGATGGCGGGACCACAGATGGCGAGATAGTCATGTTTGAACCTGCAATGCATGACGAGGCTGTTGGTCGGGGGATAGCAGTCGGAAAGGCACTTGTACGTGTTGGCAAGAGTATTCCTGTGAGGATAATGAACGTCAATCATTATCCTGTGCTATTGAAGGAGGGCACGAGGTTAGGACATTGCTCTGGAGTTTCAGCAATATTGCGACAGGTTGCGACCGTGGAAATCAGCCGGGAAACCATTCCAAAAGAATTAGAAGAACTGGTATTGTCGTCAGGCACCGGTCTGAAGCCAGACCAAAGAAGGAGGCTGAGGCATTTGGTCTATAAATATCGAGATGTTTTTGATACTGGGAAGAAAGGGAGAACCAACATAGTCCAGCATAAAATCAATACGGAAGATGCTCGTCCCATTCGGCAGACAGCTAGAAGGCTACCGCTGGCCAAGAAAGAGGAGGCTGACAAAATTGTTGAGAATATGGTCAAGGAAGGAGTCATAGAACCATCCAGCAGTCCATGGTCCTCACCGGTGGTACTGGTAAAGAAGAAGGACGGCTCGACCAGATTCTGCGTTGACTACCGGCTGCTTAATAATGTGACCAAAAAGGACAGCTATCCTCTCCCTCGCATTGATGACACCTTGGACACCCTAGCTGGATCGAAGATCTTTTCCACGTTGGACTTAAAAAGTGGGTATTGGCAAGTGGAGTTGGCCCCTGAAGATCGGGAAAAGACAGCCTTCACGGTGGGTGCTGGATTATGGCAATTCAACGTGATGCCATTTGGACTGTGCAATGCTCCTGCCACTTTCGAACGGCTGATGGAAACGATTTTAAGAGGACTGTCTTGGAAGACATGTTTAGTCTATCTTGATGACATTATTGTAGTAGGAAAATCGTTTGAAGACCACACGAGGAACCTAGAAGAAGTGTTCTTGAGGCTACGAGGTTCTGGACTAAAGTTGAGCCCAAAGAAATGTCATCTATTTCAGAGAGCGGTGCATTATCTGGGACACGTCGTTTCCAGTCAAGGAGTGGCGGTTGACAAGGCTAAGGTCCAGACTGTCAAAGATTGGCCAGTTCCCAGAGACAAGCATGAGCTACGCAGTTTCTTGGGATTATGCACATACTACCGACGCTACGTGGAGGGGTTTGCCAACATCGCAAAGCCATTGACCAGGCTGACAGAAGGAGAACGAAAATTCCAATGGTCCCAAGAATGCCAGGAAGCTTTCGATCGCCTAAAAAATGCTCTGACAACGGCACCTGTCCTAAGCTATCCCCTACCCGAAGGAAAATTTGTACTGGACACCGACGCCAGCAATGTGGGCATAGGAGCCGTACTGTCTCAAATTCAGGATGGACAAGAAGAAAAAGTCATTGGATACTTCAGTAAGACGCTGTCCAAGCCAGAGCGTAATTACTGCGTCACCCGCCGAGAGTTGCTGGCTGTGGTAAAAGCGATGGAGCACTTTTACAAGTACCTCTACGGAAGGAAGTTCCTGCTGCGAACTGACCACGCAGCCTTAAAGTGGCTCCTTCAGTTTAAAAATCCAGAGGGACAAGTGGCAAGATGGATAGAGAGGTTACAAGAGTTCGACTTCGACACCGAGCACCGAGCAGGGAGGATCCATGGAAATGCAGATGCCCTATCAAGAAGACCCTGTGCACTGGACTGCAAGCATTGCCAGCGGGCAGAGGAGAAAGATGCTGATTTGTTACGAACCACCATTGTCGACGATACTTGGCAAAATGGGGATCTTATAAAAGACCAAGAGGAAGACCCCGACATCCGGACAATCCTAAACTGGATGAAAGAAGAAAGAAGGCCAACCTGGGAAGAAGTTGCCAAGTATTCTCCCAACGTCAAGTCGTATTGGGCACAATGGAACTCCCTAATTGTAGAAGATGGACTCTTGCGAAGGAAAATAGTTGACCACGACGGCAAAGAGGGAAGAAGGCAAATTGTTGTACCTAAAAGTCGGATTTCGGAATTGCTAGAAGAAATCCACGCCGGTGTGTCAGGAGGACATCTCGGAGTGACAAAGACCCTGGGAAAAGTGAGGGAGAGATTTTACTGGGTCAATAGCAAGGCGGACGTAAGAGACTGGTGCAGGAAATGCGTTGTATGTGCGGCCAGTAATGGGCCGCAGAGAAGGCGGAAGGCTCTGATGCGCCAGTACAACGTGGGAAGCCCATTTGAGAGGATTGCTATTGACGTGGCCGGCCCGTTTCCCGAATCAGAAGCAGGAAATAAGTACATTGTGGTCGTGATGGACTACTTCAGCAAATGGGTTGAGGCATACGCTCTACCGAACCAGGAAGCTTCCACTATTGCCGACGCCTTGGTGAAAGAATGGGTCTGCCGATTTGGTGTGCCTTTGGAGCTACATTCGGACCAAGGGCGAAATTTTGAATCCAATTTGTTCCAGGACATCTGTAAGACACTCGGAATTAAGAAAACAAGGACTACTGCATTACACCCGCAGTCAGATGGAATGGTAGGGCGTATGAATAGGACCATTAATCGGTATTTGGCCAAAGTGGTCTCTAGCCATCAAAGGGACTGGGATAGCTTCCTTCATTTGTTCCTGCTGGCTTATCGATCGGCCGTGCATGAAAGCACAGGAGAGTCTCCGGCGCGGATAATTATGGGAAGAGAACTCCGTCTCCCATGCGATCTAAAGTTTGGCTGCCCGCCAGGGACTGATGTCGCCGGGGAGGACTACGTTAGTGAACTGCGAAGAAGAATGGATGCCATTCATAGTCAAGTTCGCATTTCCATTCAAGATGCCAGTGATCGGATGAAGGACGCGTACGATGTCAATGCCAAGGATCACAGGTACAATACCGGTGATATGGTTTGGCTTTACGATCCCAAGAGACAAAGAGGACTATCACCAAAACTTCAAACATCCTGGGACGGCCCATATAAAGTTCTGGAAGCCATCAACGATGTCCTTTACAGGATACAAAAGCCGCCGCGGGGTAAAGCTCGAGTCGTTCACTTCAACCGACTGGCTCCTTATTACGGAAACCACGAAGACGCTGAGCTGCGGCAAATCCAACCAGAGTCGGATTTGACATTCGAGGAATTCATGGCCCGTCATTCTAATGGCCGAAAGAGTAGGGTCGGCGTGACCTGTGAAGTGCAGCAGGACCTGTTTACTGTTCCAGCTGAGTATGCCCTGGCACATTGTGTGGCTAAGGATTTGGAAATGTCTGGAGGGATAGCCAAAGTTTTCCGCAGGAAGTTTGGGAATATTCAAGAGCTGCGTCAGTCTAATCCCAGAATCGGGCAAGCACTCAAGGTAACTGACAAAGAAACCGGCAGGAGGATCTTCTACCTGGTCACCAAAGAGGCATCAAATCAGAAGCCAACCTATAAGGATGTTTGGGACGCGCTGTGTTCTCTAAAGGTGGAGTTGTTGGCCGAGGACCTGAGAAGCCTGGCGATTCCCAAGCTGGCGTGCGGACTCGATGGCTTGGATTGGAGGATGATTCGCAGCATGTTGGAAGTGGTCTTTAGGTTTACAGGCATACAAGTTTTGGTGTGCTGTTACAGTCCTCAACGCCGTTCTCTGGAGAGAACCGTGGACTGCTACTTCTACAAGAGGTCCTGTTGCAAGAAGGGAACCCTCTGCCGATATCGACATCCACCATCTTTGGAATCATTTCGGGACGAAATGAGCTTAGGAAGAGGGCAGTGTGACGATCTTAACAGCGAGAATATGCGAGAAGTTCTACACTATTCTCGAAACGACTCGACCCGTCGAGAAGCTACCAGCGAGTGCGAATCCCGAACGTTCTAGTGGAACGGAGAAGGTCCACCGCATATATAAGGAACCCGCGGCCGCTAGGAGGGGCAGTGAGAACATTGGCGCGACGTCGAGCAAAATAAATGCGACATAAATAAATGTTTAGGGTGTACATTTTTCAATAGGTCTTACAGTGCTTAATAACAGCTATCAAGTGTGTGCAATAAATTTAGTTGACTGCTTTTTCGTATCAAGTGTTTTAATTCACACCGCAACGAACGTTAAAAACGCGACAATATAAACAAATCGCAACGTTTCTGAGAGCTTCCGTTCCACATAACACCATCGTTTACGTTAGGGGTTCGCAGAAAAAGGAATGGTTGGGGAAACTGATATCGAATGAAATCGTCGACGTCGCAGCCGACAGTGAACTATGTCCTACATTCGAAGAATTGAAAAAAATTTAAATCTTATTGTACATTGCACGAAAACAATAGTATAAAGTGTAGTGTTGAAAATGCTTGGTTCATAAAGAATTGGTTAAAACTTTTTTATCGAAAATAAATAGTAAAACTAAACATGCTTTTTCATTCCCCTCCACACCCCACCACTTTCAACAAATTATATATAAAGTCTATATGACAATCTTGTCTATATGTCAACCTATCACTGATCTTGCCTCAATCGAGAATATGTATTCTCAATTCACCAACATCTTTATTGAGAACAGAGACTCTGTTTATTAATTAACCACTTAAGGGGGTATACCCATATAACTGGATCCAAAAATCGATTTTTTTTATTGCATAAATCGAAAGTATAACGTTTCAAAAATAGCGTGTTAAATTTTCAGATGAAAATTCGAAGCGTTTCGGTCGTTATAGCCATTTTCGCTAACGTCCTTCCGCGCGCGGTCAAGTAGGCAGGTGCGCGCTCGATCACAAAGACTCCCCGCCGAGTCGGTACGCGTGGCGTCCTTATGAAACGAAATATAACAGCTGTCCCTCGGTTTTTCACTGTATAAGTGTACGTGTTTCTAGACCTTTCGTAGTATTAGTGAGCAATAATACAGGTTTCGGAGCGTCAGTATAGTCGAGTGGTGACTCATTTCCGTTTCATTCTGACTCTCGAGCAGTTTGTACGTTCAAAATGAGTGCCTATCCAAAAGGAAATCACAGCGATAGCTATCGTGCATCACGGCGCACAAAAAAGTTTCGAGGAAACCAATACACGTCGAAAAAAGGCGAGTCGTCAGGTCAAAGTGCCAGTGCTCGGAAATTGTCTACGGCCGCTGAAGAAGGCATTCCAGTAACAAATTCGCATACGTAGCGCATTATCTACATAAATGCGTTGTTCAGCGTACTCTCAACCTTACTGTGCTGCAAAACTTGCAAACAATCAGTGAATTTCACAGAGCATAGTCATCGTGGCTTTGGATTCAAGATAGTAATTATGTGCAAGTGTGGTGATACATCAGTGAACTCAGGCCCGAATATCAACAACGGCTTTGAAATAAATCACAGAATGGTGTTTGTGATGCGACTGTTAGGCGTCGGTATGAGAGGCATCAATCTATTTGCTAGTTTGATGGACTTAAGCGGAGGACTGGGTCAACATGCGTACGATCACATCCTCGAGCCTCGAAAATTTTGTTTCTGATGAGTTGCAAAAAGGCAGTGGAAGAAGAAAAACAACTGAACGAGAAAGATTCAAGACCACTTTTGCAACTAAAAGTGTCAGGCGCCGGTTCGTGGAAAAAGCGTGGCTTTTCTTCAAAACTCGGCGTTACGACTTTGATAGGATACGACACTGGGAAAATCGTTGATTTGATAGTGAAAAGTTCGCTATGCCAAGGTTGCGCAACATGTCCTTTCAAAGAAAATTCGGCAGAATTTATAAAATGACACGCGAATCACGCCGACGAGTGCACTGCTAACCACGAAGGATCCGCCGGAAAAATGGAGGTAGATGCTGTCCTCGAAATGTTTACTAGATCAGTTGAATACTACGGCGTTTATTACACTGTGTACATCGGCGACGGCGACTCGAAGACTTTTTTAGCTATTTTAAAGAAAAACCCATACGGACATGATATGGTCAAGTGTGAGTGCATTGGGCATGTGCAAAAACGTATGGGCACAAGGCTTCGTAACATGAAAAAAAAATGAGAAGCTTGGTGGAAAAGGAAAACTTACCGACGGATTGATCAAAAAGTTGACAAATTAATACGGCCTTGCAATTAGAAGAAACGTCAATTCAGTTGAGGATATGAAAAAAGCCATTTGGCAACGTATTATCATATCTGTTCAACTGACGCGCATCCAATGCATCAAGATTGTCCTACTGGCATCGACAGCTGGTGCGAATGGCAGTCATCACAAGCTAGCGGAATTACCTACAAGCATCCTGCACCTTTACATGCTGACGTGCAAAAGCACGTATTGCCCATTTATGAAGAACTTTCGAAGGAGGACATACTGAAGAGATGCTTGGGCGGCTGTCCAAAATGCAAACGAAAGTTTCAACTCGCTCGTTTGGAAATTAGCTCCAAAACATCTGCATTGTGGGACCAAAAACGTCGAGATAGCTGCTTTTATTGCTGCTGTGCTGTTCAACGACGGGTACCAAGGAATTTTGAGAATGATGAGATGCCTGGAATTCACCATCGGTACTGCTACTTTCAATTGCGCCATGAGAGCCGACGAAGATCGAGTTAAGTGCCAGAACACCCGGACCCAGGAGGCGACAAAAGTAGCAAGATTGGCCAAAAAAATGAAAGCTGCAAGAGAAAATCAGCTGTTTGAAGAAGAAGAAGGTCTCACTTATGGCCCAGGAATAGCTGGAATAGTTTTTTTCGGAAAATGAATTTTCCTGCCCTGCTGCTGAATACTGCTGCCCTTGGTCACTCAACAGTACTACAGACGGTCCAGACAAAGGTTTGTGTATGGATAGAGTGTTTCATCGCAACAATGTTCGAACTGCTGTGCAAAACAAAATGAAATTGTATGTCAATCTATATGGAAATACACAAAATTAAATCTAGGGCCGAATGCACAGTCCAGCCTTAAATAAAGGACCCCTTAAGCCGTAAGGGCGCCCTTATAAAGAACACCTGAATGTTAGGATACTAAAGGCATTGCATAGTCGTCATTTAACCCTGCAGTACACGCGTCGGGTCTGTCAGGCCCAGGGAAACCTGTCTGGAGGTGGAATTTGGCCATACGAGTGCGCCCGGTTCTGCACGCCTCAGTACCTTCGAATGTGACTTTGATACAAGTGTGTTAGTAGTTGTAAGGCTGTGCAAAGAATAACATCGAGTTTATAGTAACTTTCGGTCTCGCAGGCCCAACGCGTTCTTTTACGTAAGTTTTTTTTTTAAAGTTCCATATAAATATTTTTTATGAGAGGGCTGCAAAGTAGCTATAAAAATCAATCTTGCGTTACAGAATAATGGATCCCAATGAAAAATATGTTCAGAGACTTACACAGCTCTTTGAAGAGGTTTCATCAGACGTGGAAAATTTTTCGGACTCTGATGACTCTGTAGCGGATCCAGAGTTTCAGAACATAAGTGAACATGAATCCGACAGCGACCAGGAAATAGAAGAACACTCACCTATTGAACCCAGCGTGGGTGGAAGAGGGAGGAGCTTGCATTATACATCAAAAGATGGAACAAAGTGGAATAAAATATGCGCCACTAAAAATGTTCGTACTAGAAGGGAAAACATAATCGTGAAACTTCCTGGGGTTGTCGGTCCTGCCAAAAATGCATCGAATGCGTTAGAAACTTGGCAGCTTTTCTTTGACGATACCATCATTACAGAGTTAGTGAAGTGCACAAACATATATATCGAGAGTATATCTGATCGATATAAAAACAAGTCGGATTCAAGACCGACTGATGTCTCAGAATTGCACGCACTATTTGGTCTGCTATATCTATCCGGCGTTTATCACTCTGGCAGAACCTCAGTTTTTGAATTCTGGTCTAAGGATGGGACAGGTATTGAAATATTCCCCGCAACAATGGCAGTTAGGAGATTCCGCTTTTTGATGAAATGCTTGCGTATGGATGACATCCGGACTAGAGAAGAACGGAAAATGGAAGATAATCTAGCCGCAGTGAGAAAAGTATTTGGTGACATAACAAAAAACTTTCAACAACACTACTCCGTCGGGCAATCTACTACAATTGATGAAATGCTGTGGTCGTTTCGAGGTAAATGTCGTTTCAGGATGTATATTCCCAATAAGCCTGCTCGTTATGGACTCAAGGTATTTTCATTGGTGGATTCAAAGACATTCTACACTTTCAACATGGAAGTGTATTGCGGTAAACAGCCTCCCGGTCCTTTTTGTGTTAGTAACAGTTCTGCTGATGTCGTAAATAGACTCTGCTCGCCAATATCCAAATCCAGGAGGAATGTTACAATGGATAACTGGTTTACTTCCTATGAAGTTGCTCAAAATCTACTAAAGGATCATCAGCTGACAATTGTTGGAACTCTAAGGAAAAATAAGAGGCAGATTCCCGATGACTTTTTCACCAAGCGACCAGTAAAGACCAGTATGTTTGGATTTACAGAAGATATGACCATAGTATCCTATATACCAAAAAGAAACAAGCAGGTCATATTATTATCAACTCTCCATCATGACGACTCTATTGATCAAGAATCTGGAGAAGAGACCAAGCCAGAAATTATTACGTTTTACAACTCCACCAAATGTGGAGTTGATACTGTTGACCAGCTCACAGCAAAATATAATGTTGCCAGAAACACGCGTAGGTGGCCTATGGTTATTTTATATGGGCTCCTCAATGTTGCCGCAATAAATGCATTGGTCATATTTAGAACAAATTTTGAGGGAAAAAATGCAAAAATTCAAAGAAGAATATTCCTGAAACAACTTGGTAATCAACTTGTAATGAGTAACTTGAAAAGTAGAGTAAATTCTCAATACCTTCCAAGAGAGATTCGGCAACTTGCCGCAAGGCTAAGTGGAACTGAGTTACAGCAATATGTGGAAATTACTCAAAACAAACGTGGGAGATGTGCCTTCTGTAAAGATCGGAAAACTAGATACACATGCAAGTTTTGTAAGAAATTTATTTGCCTGGAACATACTACGACTGTTTGTCACGTGTGCGCGGAAAATTTGTCGAAATAATTGCTATACAGGGTGTTTAGGGTGACATTGCTAAAAATGCAGTAAAAGTTTATTTCACCTTTAAATTGTTTATGTTATGGGAGAAGGAAGTTCTTTGTTTTTTATCCATTAGTTTTTATCTACTTTAATAACATTTCAACACATTTAGAGAAATATATGTATTTGTTTTGAGAGTACGATTTTTTTCTTATTGGGTCTGTCAGACCCAATGCGTTCTTCCGTGTAAAATAAAATCACGCGTCCACTGCAGGGTTAAGGGACCCTTTATTAAGAAAAGGATAATTGTGGCAATTGGAGAAATGTGTGTTTCATGATTCTGTGGAAGTTCGGTTTGTCATACATAAGTATTTCATGCCACAGACGTTAACCTATATGTTTTATGACGTTAATCATGTTATCCGATTCGAACGTTTAGCTTGGCCACGCCAAATAGTTCATCAGTTTAATGAAGAGAAACCACATTTCACTGAAGCTGAGAAGTTGCTGCTAGTTCAGTTGATCGCTGAGAAGAAAGACATTATAGAAAATAAAAAAAACTGATGGCGCTACATTGAAGTTAAAAAATGAAACATGGGAAAGAGTAAGGGAAATGTTCTGCAGCCAAGGCTGCACAAGTTGGAGCACTAAACAGCTAAGGAAGTGTTGGGAAAACATTAAACAGAAGTAAGTCAAACAACATGATTATTGCAAACATTCTACAAAAGTGTGGTTTTAGAAAACGACAAGACAAGACGAAGAGGACAGCCCATGAACTAAGAACGGGTGGTGGACCGCCCCGTCAAGAAGAGTAAGACAGTGTGTTGGAGTTCGCCGCAGCAGCCATACCACATATAGATGTCGAATTGGGCAATCTCTTCGATTCAACGAGTACTTTTGTCTCAGAAAGTAAGATGCCGAAAACTGATAAATGAAAAAAGTATACAAATGTATTTCTTAGGGGAGGCAGGCAGAAGGAGGGCGCCCCATGAGGAAGAAGAGGCGGAGTGTAACAAGATGTTGCAGTCGCTACCGTCGACATAGAGAATGCCAAAGCTGCGGCTTTCAACGCAGTCTACGGAGAACTGGCAAGTCAAATTCCAACTGCATCTGAATTTATTGAGGTTGATGACCAGAAGTTTAGATGCGAACAGGCAGCAACGGGTGAACTGTGGGTCAAATATGAAGAACTCGCGGTCGAAGTGGCATCAATATCAAATGTGTCTCGCTATGTGCGTGCTGCAATCTATGGAATGGGAAATCATGCTTCACCAATAACCATCAGCTCACACCCAGATTTTGGAATAACTCGCATTTTGGGACTATCCAATCGTGAATTGGAAACTTAGGTGACTGTGGCTGAAACCAAGTTATACCATAGGCTTAAGGAACTCGTAGTTTCGCAAGTTGAGAGCTGGAGCAGTGAGATGATCACAGCGACAAAAGAATATTTGGCTTATTTCAACTTACCACTCATATCAGCAGTGCCAACCAGAGCTCCGAGCAGAGCACGGCACTTCCCAAAAGTATGTAGAATGTTGAAAAACAAAAATTATCAATGTACATCAATTAATTTGTTAGGTACTAGTACTCCAAAGAGCAAGGCGCTCGTCCCTCCCACACAAGGAGTTACCAAAATGTGGCGGTATTCTCAGCTGACCCAATTGCAATGCCAGAAGGTGGAGGAGAGCATCATGCAACAACGGGAGCCGCATGCTATGCGGGTGGAGGTAGCAACTAATGAAGCCAAATTGTCTGCGTTCCGGCTTCAGGTGAAGTTGAAGCTTGAAAAATAATTGTATATATTTACAAGAATTTTATGGTGTAGTCGGTAGTACAAGTTTGTTTTATGTTGGTGTTAGTTGTATATATTTAGTAGAATTGTATAGAATAGTGAGTAGTGTTGTGTATGTGTATTTATGTTAGTAGACGGTACTACTGTACTGTTGGTGTTATAAAAAATACAAATTTCGATGGCTATATATATTTTAGAAATTAAAAATGGGTAAAGGCAAAATTTCTTTTAAACATTGCTCCAGCTGGATCGCCATTAGCTACACCTATGTTCCCTCCCAAAAGATACCAGCATCGCGTTCCGGTGATGGTGCAAGTAGCAATAAGTCAACTTGGCAGTATTTTCATATGATGTCATTTATGAAAGATCAAATGACTCCTGCCCCTAAATATGGAAATTTATCGCCATTATCGCCGTCGCTTCACAGTGTCGGAAGCCAATCAGATGTTGATATAGAGGAAGAGGGCTGCCAACGAACAGACTCACAATTTGCATCAACTGATCCTGTTTGCTCGCCACAGTCTGACGCAAATGATTTTCCAAGCAATGCTTCTACAAGTTCAGTTCCGAAATTGACATATGCAACCAAGCACAAAAAGCTGCACGATAAAAGAGAGGACAAATTTCTAGAACTCGAAAACAGAAAATTATAAATTCTAACACAAACTGTGGCACAAGAAAAGCCTGAAAGTGAAGAGTTATCATTTTATCGTCAGTTTAATTCCGTACATGGAAAAATTTACTCCGATTCAGAAAATGACGGTTAAAAACAAAATTCAACAAACAATACTTGACGAATTGCTGGCAACCGAGTTGCACATGGCAAATCAGCTAGCACGAACACCCATACAAGGTCAAGTACCAGCATTTCCAGTTCAACATGTGTACTTACAAGCGCAACAGCAGCAGCTAACAAATCAACAACCGCAGCGAAACCAACTACCACATTCTTCTAAATGCTGAATATGATATTTCCACTAGTAACATTAGACGAACTGCTCGTTTTGAAGTCATGTTACTGTTAGGATATAAGGTACATTTAAGTTTGTGCGAGAGAGTGTATGCAGCGCCATCACACGCGAGTGATGTAAGCGTTCGATCAGAGCGAGTCGAGACGGGACTTGATAGTCAGCCTCCGCAGAGAGGTTGTATAAGAGAGAGTTTGTCGGGAGCTTAAGTTTACTTATTTAATAAGGCTTATAGTTAAGTTGTGTTATGCAGGAGCATTTATTTATTGCCGCCACCACACCAATTCAATCCACGGAATATTATCGATTATCTCAACATGGTAGCGGAGACCGTGGTTATGGTTTTCTTCCTGATCTCTACGTCGACCCTCGGGTGGCGTAGGGACAGCTAAAGGGCAGGTAAGCGCGAAAAGAAAAAGTGCTTGAGGACAAAGGAAGCACATGTCAGATACAGTTAAAAAAGAAAAAAAGACCAACAGTGGAAGTGAGGACGAATTGTTTGATACAGAAGAAAAAAAGGTGAAAATTGAAAGTGATAAAAAGTTAGTTACCGGCACATTTGAAATGGCGGCTTCAGAGAACAAAGGATTCACGTTACAAGTATTTGACGGCACACACTATGATAAGTGGAAGTATAAATTGAAGTTGTTCTTGGAATTCAAAGAATGTAGCAAAGTTATTGAAAATGAAGGAAGACCGTCACATATAACGGAAGATGAGTGGAAAAAGAAAGAAATACGAGCGAAAAATTATATTGTGAACAGTATGACATACACAATTAGAATTGATTATTTCAGAAGAAAGTGCAAAGAAAATGATTGATAAATTAGACGAGAATTATTTGGTTAAAAGCAGTGCAGTGAAATTGTTATGTAAAAGAAAATTACTCGATTTGGAAATGGAAGAAAGTGAAAACCCGACAAACTTTTATAATAATTTTGAAAGACTTGTGAACGAACTAAAAAATGCAGGAGAAAATGTAACAAAGGAAGATAGATTGAATTATTTCTTATTAGCACTGCCGGAAAGTTTATCGTATATAGTAGATATTGTAGATGCATTACCGGAAAAGGACAAAACAGTGGAATTTGTAAAATCAAAATTGGAAGTAGAATTCAAGAAAAGAAATGGTGATAGCGAAAATTCAAAGTCGAATGCTTTTGTGTTTGAGAGAGGAAGAAAAGTGGAAAATCAAAAGACATGTTATGTATGTGGCGGTATAGGACACATACAATACGATTGCCTGACGAAAAACAATTCCGGGAATCGCGCGCCACAGCGAGGAGGCGGCCGGAAGAGTCGCGCGCCACAAAGAGGAAGGGGAAACAACAGAGGCTATACCAGTGCCTGGCAACTGAAATAGGCGCACCTGGTTTGGCGAAAAACAGCGCCGTTGGTTATCGTCTCCATCAACTAAAGGGGCTAAATTCGAAATGATTTCGGTAGATGACGCTGTTGAAATGTTAAGATGATCCGTGTGGTTCTACCATTGGCAGGATTGGCACTGGTTTCGTGAAGAAGGTAAACGACGCCATTGTTGTTTGCTCTTGACGAAGTTTTTACGTGTGCGACGAGAGTTTGTGTTAGTTACTATTGATATTGACATTGATAAGCGAAATGGGAAGAATTAGACCGTGTTGTGTACCCGGATGTGAGGATAAAACATCTGGAAGGTATTTGTGTAACAGCTAGCGGTTCAATCTCTCAGCATTTCACATTCATCATTTTTAGGCATATCCTTCCCAAAAATCTTATCCAGAGGAGTGTTTGGGTTGAGCGGATTGGCAATTCCGCTGTATCGATAAGCAGTGGGGCCGCGCTAATTTGTGATCGACATTTCGAGCCCCATTGTTTTTGGGCAAACGGCAGATTGAAAATTGCCTCATATCCAACAATGGAATTGCCAAGTATGTGTATTGATCCGTTTATTTGAAGATCACACCGAATTGCATGGCTTTTTTCCAGATTTCGTTAGAGTAAGTGTGGAAACACCCCGAGCTCCGAGGACTCCACCGATGCTAGTTGGTAAGTAGTGTGTACATGTGTCTGTACTATAACTGTAAAGCTGAATATATAAACTCTGAAGTTGAGGTTCAGTTAACGTTCAGTCGAAGTTTGGCATGTTCCATGACTGGGTGCTATTTATAAATATTTAAAGTTTCATTCTTCTACAGATATGTTTAAATACTTTATAGGCGTATCAAATATCCCCATAACGGGAAACTCACCGAAGTTGGTGGTTCGCCGACCCTCAAAGGTCTATGGAAGGGAAAGACCGATACCTGACCAATCTCAACCTGGACCATCACAGATGGGTAAGTGCAGTCTACAAATAGTAAATATTTTATGAACAATAAATACCGTTACGTGACAATGTTTGATGTAATTAAAGAGAGTAAGGTTGTTTTAAGGGGTGTGTGCCTCAATTTAATTTTCAGTTATATTATCCTTGTTTTAATCATCGAACTTTTGTAATCTTTGTTCAGATAATTATATTCATTTAGTCGAAATAAGTAACTCATAAATAGTTCAACGTTAAATTTAATTTACATTTTAGTGCAAGTGGCTGAACTTAAGGACACTACAGTGAGTAGGCCACTGTCTGTTCTATCAATTTCATCAAAAACTGGTAAGGGCATTTATAACAATTATTCTTCATGTATTAATAACAACCTCTTCAAATAATGATATACATACATGCTGTATCCACAATAAATTATAGTAACAGTTCAAGGTAGTCTATACGGCACTTCATGAGCATCGCAATCATATGCTTTAAGCTTACAGACCGCAAATTCTAATATTTGTATATAAGTATAAAGGCCATGGTATAAATCATAAACAAGAGTAATTATGTTAGACATTGTGTGCAGATACTTTGTTGTAAATGCAATTTATATGTTCCAATTTTTATGCATTTTAATGTTGCATGGGAAGTACATCGGACGCATGTGGTATGTGTGAAAACTGTCATGTTTTTGGTTTGGTTCCAAACAAGAACGACAGTACTTTACATAAGTACAGTTCTTAACAACAGTAGTTAACTTTTTCATTAGTTTTTCTTGTCTCATTTATTTTGGTATTGCATATTAACGCAGTAGAGTATTTTAGTCGCATCAATGCATGTATAATTGTCATACAAGTATTAAACGTCATATTTTTATACATAGGATGCATGTTATAAATGTGAAAACTTTATTTTTTTTTAATTCACAAATGTAAAATTTCATGTACTTTTACTTTTTAGGATTTATCTTTGGAATACTAATAAATATTAATAAATAAATTTCCAAATGAAAATTGTTTCCTTTCTTATTTACATGATGCCTTCCACGCCCCTATTTCAATCAGTTTCATAAATTCCTTGCAAAAATTAAACTTCATCGACTGGAAATGTCTACTGTAAATTTCCGTTTCTTGAAGATAATTTTTTTCAAGGATTTTATGAAACTGAAATATATGAAATATATAAATACCATCATAAATCAAATTACCCGCTATTGATACTTTTGTACATGCCGACGTTAGGAGATGGCGCTGAACTGTAACCAAAATGATATTAGAGAGTCGACCATCTATAAGCTGACCTGATCTGTGGGCTATACGCAGCAGCGAGGAGGCGCACGCGGCGCCAGCCAACATCGTGGAAATTTCAATCGGCGCGGCGGCAGCAGCTACGGGCAGCGCGGCAGAGGCGCAAGAGACAGCAGCGACAGCAACTAAGGTCAACAAAGCTCAAGCGATGGAACGGCATTTAGCGCGTCAGTACAAGTTAATTCTGCGAATTATGAGAACGGTAATGTAAATAAAATTGATTGGATTTTAGACCGTGGTTGCTCAGACCATGTAGTAAATAATGATAAATATTTTAGTAAAGCGATTGAGTTAAAAGAACCGATAAATGTCAAAATAGGAGATGGTAAAATTTTGAAAGCGACCAAAGTAGGACATGTAAATAGTAAGTTTGAAAGTTTTAATGGAAATGTTACTAATATCGAAATGAAAAATGTTTTTTTTGTGAAAGATATGGATAGAAATTTAATTAGTTTTGCAAAAGTGACAGATAATCATAAAGCTGTATTAATTGGAGAAAATGTTAAGATCTATAAAAATAATAATTTAGTAGCAGTAGCTTGGAAAAAGGATAGAATTTATAGGATGACGAGTTATTTAGAAAATAATCGTGGAGCAAATTTGACAACTAAAAGAGATGAGGATAAAATGACCGTAAAAGAGAAATGGCATAGAACGTTAGGTCATGTAAATTTTAATTACTTAAATACTATGTGCAAAAATCATATTTTAGAAGGTTTACCTAACGAAATTGAATCTGAATATTTTAAATGTGCTACATGTATAGAAAATAAAATGCACAACATTCCTTTTGATAATAATAGAAAAAGGGCCAGAGGAATTTTAGAAATAGTTCATACAGACTTAAATGGGCCACATTCTAAAGGATATAAAGGAGAAAAATATTTTCTTACGTTTATCGATGATTATAGTAAATTGGCAAAAGTTTATCCAATTAAGATAAAAGATGAGGTATACGATAAATTTGTTGAATTCGTAAATTTAATTGAGAATAAGACCGGAAAGAAAATTAAGAAATTGAGATGTGATAATGGCACCGAATATTTGAATAAAAATATGTATAGATTGTTTAGAGAAAAGGGAATTGAAGTTGAACCGTGTCCACCCTATGTGCATGAGTTAAACGGTACTGCTGAGAGATATAACAGGACAATTATGGATAGTGCTAGGTGTTTGTTAGCCGAATCAGGGTTAGAGAAAAGGTATTGGCCAGAAGTAGTCTGTGCTGCAGCTTACTTGAAAAATAGAGTTATAGCAAACACAGTAGATAGAAATAAATCTCCTTATGAGATAGTTTTTAATGAGAAGCCAGATGCAAAATATTTGAAATTATATGGAAGTAAAGTATTTGTGCGAGTGCCAGAAAGCAAAAGAAATTCTAAATGGGATAGCAAAGCTGATTTAGGAACTTTGGTAGGTTATGACGTTGCAGGGTACAGAATTTTGATAGGAAATAGAGTTATAGTAGCGAGACATGTTGATGTTATTGAAGAGGATGTTAAATGCATAGGTTTAAATGAGGAATTCGGAAGTGAGGACTCAAGTGAGAATCTTGAAAATGAAAAATTACCTTTCCATACTACGGCTCTCGAGTCGTAGTAGGGGAAATAAAACTGATGATAAAGACAATGAATCGGAATTAAGGAAGTCTAAACGAGAGATTAAAAAGCCAAGTAGATTTGACGAAAATTATGTATACTACGGGTGTATTTATGTAAATTATTGTAGTGCCGATAGTCCTGTAAGCTTTAAAGAGGCAATAGAGAGTGATGAATCTACTTTTTGGAAAAATGCTATGAATAGTTTAAAGAAAAATAAAACGTGGAAATTAGTTGAAAAGCCAAAGAATGATAAGGTACTTGATATATATATATATATATATATATATATATATATATATATATATATATATATATATATATATATATATATATATAGATGGTGCGTTATAGAGCCCAAGATATTATTGGGGCGTTGTACCACCCACCCTTTTTAAAGTTAATAGCGATGTATATATATATATATATATATATATATATATATATATATATATATATATATATATATATATAGGTGACCCTCTTCTCGTTGGTTTCTTCATTCTTCCTGAAGAATCGGCAACAACACATCCATGCTTACCTCTTTAGAGAAACGATACCATTTCCGAAATTCAGTTTCAGAATAAAATTCCAATAGGTTGTTACCCCCTCTAATATATCTTCGCGGTATCGTGATTGCGAACTCCTCTCCTTCGTTCTCGAATAAATAATCGCACTCCTCCATATCACTATCAGTCGTATAAACGTTCATAACTTATAGAATATTATCGCGACTAAACATAACCAAAACAAATCACTCAAGTGAGGTTAGGAACCCGCATTTTAGGGACGTCAAATGACCACTTAAGGGAGGAAAGCAAACGCGACCTATTGCGCAAGCGCTGACAAATTGACCTCTTAAGATTTCGACTATGCAATACAAATAACAGTTAAAGGGAACCCTTAAGTGTTCTCCCCTTAGGGTCAACTATGCATCCGGGCCCTAGACTTCGTTATGCTACTCATCACCCCGCCCCCCCTTTTACTTTTAGACGGGCTTAAACCTATGTCCCTTCGAATTCACTTTTACACAGGCTTAAAGCTATGTTATGATGGTATGTATGATGATGTTATGATAAAACTTGTTTTTGTCAGATAAACGCTTATCATCCAGAAGGTGAGAAGTCATATAAACCCTCTTCGTAAGTATTGAAGCTAACGTCTATGTCTGTGTCTGGCTGTGAAACGTACAAGAACCCAAAAACCTAACATCTGTAAACCTACGGCTCAGAAACTTGCACAAAAGGACACCATCCACCCATCGCCAACTCTAAATACTGTGTTACTACCCTACTTGAGGACATCTCTCCTAGGCAAACCTCACGCACAAATTAATACCTTTGTACCAGGTGCTCACCACATGTACTACATTGTACACACATTGGATGACATTACGAATAGTAAATCTTACTTTAAGAGATAAGACTCATGGCACCCGTTTCTCTTCTATATTTACTTTGGAATCCTGTTCATCATTCAAGTTCTTAGAGCAGAATGTAAAGGTGGAAGCATATCCCAGCGTAACAGGCGCGTTTTTTTTCAGATTTACTAAGGACTTTCCACTGGAAACTGATTGTACTCCGACTCCTGATTCATTTTTTTGAATCCCTAGACTGCGGAACATCACCCAATTCACTCATCTTCACTTCAATTCACTTCATCATTCACTTTGTGGCGTTGTGACTCCACATACGAGGGACGTTTGAAAAGTCCGTGCAAAGTCCGAGAGATGGCACCACCGGCGCGTACCAAGGTCATGTTTAATTAGTAGCATCTCTTGAATGAACGCACGCCAAGTTTCAGTCATATTGGTTTATTTCTTTGTGTTTGGCATTCGTGTGAATCAATCAAGTCGAGTGATTTTCAAGAAATGGACGAAAAAGAATTTCGTGTGGTGATTAAACATTACTTTATGAAAGGCAAAACGCCTCAGGAGACTAAAGAGAAGCTCGATAAACATTATGGTGACTCTGCACCTTCGATTAGAACAGTTTGTAAGTGATTTCAAAATTTTCGGAGTGGCCATATGGGCACAAGTGACGCTGAACGTTCTGGACGGCCTGTGGAAATTACGACACCACAAATCATTGATAAAATCCATGATATGGTGCTGAATGACAGAAGAGTTAAGGTGCGTGAGATTGCTAGTGCTGTGGGCATCTCGACTGAACGGGTACATAATATTTTGCATAAACATTTGGACATGAGAAAGCTATCCGCAAGATGGGTGCCGCGATTGCTCACGCTTGATCAAAAATGGATTCGTGTAAAGTGTTGCAAGGATGGTTTGCAGCTGTTCCAGAAGAATCTGGAGGACTTTAAGCGTCGTTTCGTCACTGTGGACGAAACATGGATACATTACTACACTCCTGAGACCAAACAACAATCTAAACAATGGATTACCAAGGGGGAATCTGCACCAAAAAAGGCGAAGACCGTTCCTTCGGCCCGAAAAGATTATGGCGACTGTCTTTTGGGATTCGCAAGGGATAATCCTCATCGACTATCTGGAAAAGGGTAAAACTATTACAGGTGAGTATTATTCATCGCTATTCGACCGTTTCAAAACCGAGCTGCAAGAAAAACGCCCGCGATTGGCCCACAAGAAAGTCCTTTTCCATCACGACAACGCACCAGCTCACACCTCAGCAGTTGTGGTCGCAAAATTAATGGAAATTGGATTCCAACTCGTTTCACATCCCCCCTATTCTCCAGACTTGGCTCCTTCGGACTACTATTTGTTCCCCAATTTGAAGAAATGGCTGGCGGGACAAAGATTTTATTCAAACGAAGAGGTGATTGCAGACACTAATGGATATTTTGCAGACTTGGACAAATCCTATTATTCATAAGGGATCAACAAAATAGAGCATCGTTGGACGAAGTGTATAAGCCTAAAAGGAGACTATGTTGAAAAATAATAATGGTTTACCCCAAACACATAAGTAGTTTTTATTTTTGCACGGACTTTTCAAACGCCCCTCGTATTCCCGGTCGATCAGACCTTCAATACAATCGAGGGCATGTTTACCAGCTTATGCTGCCATACATCCCCTGCTCTTATATTTTGCTAACTCAACTTTGGAAGGTTTCATAGGAACTGAAAAAGCTGTGCGATTTTGTCCATAGCTTACGATTAGGACAGTGCATGTAGGCATATTTCAGCTGGTCCCATATAATCACGGTTGTCTCAAATACTGTTTTCCTAACCGTAGTCGCTCCTTGTAAAAGTAGAGTCCTAACGCAACAAATGTATAACCCGTAAGCCCAATACATGAAAATAAGGATACAAATGTAAACAAATTGAATATAAATAAGTGTATAAAAATATAAATAAATTGAAAAAGCTTAATGATAAACATTAAATCATAAACTTCACACCGAGTAAAATCTAGGCACTAGATGTAATTTACACAATACGATTATCATATGCGATAATAACCGTAACTACAAATTATCGTACGCGGTAACTTTGGGTTTGTACTCTTTTTTCATAAGAGGAGAAAGTACCCCACCCGACTTTGACGGGACATCGCAAACTGTGTAATTCCAACCCTCTTTTGCCACTTTTTATCGCATTGGAAGCTGATGCGATTTCATAGTCCGAGATATCGTATAGCAAATCGCAATGTGTAAATTCAACCAAACCTACCTAGGTATTTTATTTCCTGTTACCGTAAAAGAGTGCAAAGAGTAATGGCAGAAAAGGAGCACTTTCGTAAAAAAAATTGCAACAAAAACATAGTGGAAGTGGAGAGAAAAAAGACAATGCTACCTGATGGAAGCACTTCAATTTGCGATTCCTTATGTCAAGATAGTGGGTAATCCAATTGAAAATTTACCTAAAACCTCGCCATTCCTAACAATGACTTCCATACCCACCACAATGAGACTTCGAAGGAGATGATACGGAACGAGTTCAGCAATTAAGTAAAGAGGTATTGGGACACCATATTATTCCCCCATCGGAATCATCCCCATCAACCAGTCAGGAAGAACTGACACCCCATTATCGATCACGACAATTTCAACAAAAGATTCCCAAGGCCTATCCACAAGGAAAAAAGGACCAATATTAGGATATAATTTAAGGCAAAACAGGCCAAATTGTATAATTTCCCTGTGCCCAAAGATGAAAGAGACGAGAAGGGAAGGCATTAAGCATTTTTTCCTTACCCGCATTCCAGATCAAACGGACTTGAATGATGCCCAACTGATGAATTTCAAGCGAAAAATTTTGCTCTTCATATGAGATAGTATCAACTACAACCAAGGTCCACCCCCAATGCCCTGTGAACCCCAACCATCTCCCTCAACCTGCCATGAAATAGAGATACAGTAAACAATAATGAGGAAAATTAATATTTATGCAAAAGATGCAAAGTATGCCACGAGAAAGGTAAAAGGATGGAAATAATTTATTATTACTTGAAGTGTGCCGATCAACCTAGCCTTTGATATATGTGCTTCGAAGACTACCATCCTAAATTGAAATTCAGTATCTACTTTAGGTTTTTACGTGATTTGTTTGCGTTTGTTTAATTCTATATGTAACTATCATAATCTCTTTACATTTCATCTTTGGAGTAAACATGTAGCAGTCAACCAGTTGTATCCATTATATTTACCTACACCCTAACCTAGACCCAACAAACTATTAAGTATTCGCAGCAAATATAACAGGCATCCAAATAGCCTCTGCTAATCAAAAGTTGACACTATCAACGGGGAAACCAGTTTTTCAAGGTGGCAACGCGGACCAGTGCTGCTAAGTTGAGAAGGAGTTCAACGTGTTAAACGCAGGTGTAATGAACCAGTATTTTTCATATGCTGGTTATCTACGCATTGCTTTGTAGCTGATGCACCAGCTTGTGCATTCACCTTAAATCACTGATGCCATAATGCCGAGAGTTCGAAATGTAGACCATCCTTTAAAGATTGCTGCCCAATTCTCAGCTGTACCGCAGCTCACATAGACGAAGCAAACAGGATCAGAGCTTCACTGACCACCGAGAATGTAAGGAGAGCCTTCACCATAGTCATGGCCACAAAGGCCAACTCGTGGTTCAGGAGCCATCACACTGGGCAGGGCGAGGTGCAGGGATATGCCAAGAAAGTGTTACAAAATTACTTTGGCATGAACTTAAGGGCGGACATAGTCACCATGGCACACACAATCGGGTGTTGGGCTAGCACGATTGGGATGCTAACCACAGCTGGCACCAACGGGCTGTAGAACTATACATGGTGATCATATGGTGACCTGGTGGTCATGCGGGCCTCCGATTATGCAAAAATAAAACACAGGCTTGTGGTAGAATATGAAGCCGCCAGAAGGCTCATCCGCATTCCCTTTGAAAGATTCTGACCAGGTGTTACGGAATTTGGAGCCATCCCTTCTAGACGCATGCGATTCTTCCAGACATGACTGATTACCACATGGGTGCGTCCTACCTAACTGGGCGTAACCGTGCTGTGTACACGGATATAAACAATGCCTTTAGAGAAAAAATACGTTCCTCCTATTTGCCAAACATTTTATGATACAATCAAATGGGCAGATACTGGTCGCGAAAAAAATGGTCACTCCCACGCAATTAAGTTATTTATCTGCAAAATTATGAAGCAAGAAGCTCCTAAATATTTCTCAGAGCTTATTACCTACGGCAGCGAAATACTTGAATATCACACAAGACAAAAAATAGCTTGCGTGAGTAAAAGTCCTTAACTACAGAAATACAATAAATTCAGTATTCTACAAGGGTTCCATTGAATTTAATAGCTTACCTAAGAACTATAATAATTCTTAGAATGGCATTGTTTAAGAAACAGTTGTTGAAATATGTAAAAAGTCGGTGTTAGTACTTTTGCATTCTGCTGTTATTTCTATTCACTCTTAGGTATAGAGCGAACTTATTTCGTTAAATTTAATTTCATCGTAATGAAGTTTGCTCCTATTAATGCAGCATTTTGGTGAATTAGGTTTTCCCCATTTGAAATAAACAATCATTAAGCGAAACATGACTGTGAGAATATTTTCGACCATTGGTAATTTATTACGTCAAACTTTATACTTCATACGAGATGTATTTTGAAGAGACCAATTTTACTTCTGGTGTGCCGAAGTAGCTTTCAAACCAACGTAGCAGAAAATCAATAAGGTTAAGACTGAGGAAAACAAGGCCGCCTCAGGAAAACCTAATCAATCCAAGAACAGGTAAACCTCATTCACAAAAAAAGAGCAACGTTGATGACGAAATACGCAAACGCGTCAAAGTAGATGCAATGGCTCAAATCCAAGCACATATCAATGCTATATGGCGGTTTCGAATTCCTTAAACTAGATTTAAACTGAGCCCTTGGGTTATTACACTACAATTTTAACTCCTACCCACCAGTACATGAGGCATTGGGTGTGCCCTACAAACTTTATTCAACAAAACCAATAACTGGCAACAACCCGTCCGCTTGTACTGTCTGAGGCCTGTAGAGTATTGCTTGCTTATGAAGAACTCAAACTACTTGAAGCAATGAAGTATCAATCTAAACAGGTATCGCAAATAGATTGAACCTTGTACTAACATCTGAAGCTCCGTAGGTCTACATACAAAGTAGCTGCTGCACCCACATTCGACACAAGCTTGCAATTCTATTTTCTTTCAAAACTGTTCTCAACTTGCTGATTTTAACTTCAAGGGTCACATCCTTAAACACAAACTATTTCAAGTCTTGTACTTTAGCCTCTAGAAATTCTTTCGGTTCATGCCTCCTTCCTTGTTCCACACAACGATAATGGTTTCGCCCAAGTCGATCTTTCGGAGGCTTAACTTTTTTCAGTGTACAAGTTTTACCAAAAACTGCTCTTTTTGATAAACATTTTTAGTCAATTTCATCCTCATGTAGCTTCCGTGGTGTATGTAACAATACACTTCAGGAACAGGTTACCCTGGCAGAGGATGCAGGTATAAATAAAAGGTAGTAACTGGGTCATCGGGATTTTAGGACATGGATTCCCCTCCAGGTTGGGAGTAGGAGAGAGACCCAAGGCTCACGTGGGCAGGGTCGCATCCCTGAAGTAGACCTGTCTCTGTCGGGATGACAGGGAGTGTCTACTCGCTACCCTTAGATTCTTGACAAATTAAATTTAAAATAAACTATACAAAATCGAGCTTAAAAAGCTGCACAAAAAACAAAAGTAGGAATTGTAGTTCCTCTCTAGAACAACTTCATTGGAGTCTTATGCTTTCGCTGTTTGAGAAGAAAATAAAGAATTTCACTATTAACTAGATAATGAAACATGTAGTCCTGGGTTAGATTTTTCCAATTCATATGAGAATTAAAACCATTCCTTTTACAGTCAGTAAAAGGTACCATCCATACATTAGACCTTTTCAGTTCAAATTTAAACCAATTATGTCTATGTTTGACTAAAATACTACTAATCAAATTAAAAGTAATTCTAGAACTAATACGAGTCCTCTTGACAATCACCAGACGTCAGGTGCATAAAGCCCATGTAAAAACTAATTGGCCAGAAATATGCGTATTGATTATTTTGCAGAGTCAAAAATGGCGTAACATTGCAATATCACATATCTGATATATACTCAAACAGAGAGGGGCCGCGATGAAAAGTAAGATGGATATTGCTACAAAAGTTTTTCAAGCTGATGAGCTTCCTTCCAATTAAACATGACTATAGATCAAAATATCCATATCTGGAAACCACTGGAAAGAGTTTTACAAACTTAAATTATACAGAGAAGCAGGCGAGACAGTATCTCTACAAATTACTTATAGATCTTACCATAGTGAACATTTAAAAAGTCTTTTATCGCTCCCCCCTTTATGTTGAAGTTAGAAAACGTAATTAGGTCTCAAAACAATGTAAACACGTAAAAAACGTCACCAGTATGAAATGAGAGCGTTACTTTAATTCAGAAGTTGTGGAGCATTCCCTATTAGGATACTAACTTATACATAAGATTGATCACATATAAATGTGTAGAGAAAATTAAGTTAAGTTCTTACCATATTGTCTAGATTTATTCTAAAATTTGTAGAGCCCGATAAAACTTTATATTCTTTGGCTGCTAACAATTAATCTAATCTAACCTTCATCTTTTACCTGACAATCAGATTCTGCTACCTTTTAGATAGCACTCCTGATAATTCATCTAAAAAATATTCTTGAATCGTGAAACAATAGATGGCAGTTATTTTTAACACTCTTGAGGTATGTAATAACAATTATATGTCGACATTTGTGCATTCCTTCACAGGAGGTGTAACGGAAAGGCAACCTATAATAAAAAATAAGTCTATTCCTAATCATACATCCCTAGATTCCTAAAGATTAGTCACTAGAACAGGTTTTGCCCAACACTTCTGAAGTTGATTATATTTCCTTATTAATCTATTTACAATTAAGGGACAGATGCCCATGATGAGTTCAGATTCTGTCCACTCTTTAGTATGGTCCTCTCTTTATTGGTCCTGGAATGGTATCTAAAAATAAAGAAAAGATAATTAAATTCAAGAAACCGTGCAATATTTACGCATGGTAGATTTGCTGGCTTTAGGAGGAAAAAACTAATTATTATTAGACACATTATTAAACACTTCTCTTTGTTTATTTAACATTATTCCAGTTTTTTATGGTAGACTAAGCTGCGTACAACCACAGTTCGTTGCTCACTGAAGCAGTTGGGTCACCCATAAGACGGCACTTTAACCCTATTTACTATGCAACTAAATTTTGTTTCTCAAGAGTTGTTTTAGTTGACCTTTTTTTTCCCCTTTAATTTTGCTTCTAAAAATTGATTGCAGTTTTATTGTCGATTAACAGTGTCGCGCCCTTTTATTTTTATCACACAGTTGTTTATCAATTTGAATTTTTAATTAATTATTAATTCTTAGTCAATCTAATGATCCAAATTATTTTACATACAACTTCAGAACCAGTCACAGTTGACACCGTCACAGACTGTTAAAATTCCGATTGCCACCACTGTACATTCGAACATGTAAATCTTTGTTGTTAGAAAGGAGCAGTGCACGACCGTACCTTTAATATATTTTAGAATTCTTTCGACTCATCATGCGGTAGCTTCTGTGAATTTTCCAGGGAACTCTCATAAATGATAATTCTCATGAACAAATCGGAATTTTTTTAGTTTCAAAAAACCTTTGTCGATAATAGTGCCAATTGAAACACTGAAGACGTTACACTATGCATCCTAATAAAATATTATTTATGCTGTCAAATCTTGGAGAGGGACATATAACAGTAATTTATCTACATTACAAAGACTTCAGATATTAAAAAATGTTAATAAAAAACATACCAAAATGGATAATCCCTTAAATTTCGCACAACTGTATGCCTTAGAATCTATGAGTGTCAGTTTAATGAATTATATATGTGATGAGATATGAACTAAATGGTAAAGATACGGAGAGCATAAGAAAGTTAAAATTGAAAAAGTGGGCTTGAAAAATGAAACAAAATGAAAAGTGAATAAACTATAAATGAACAAAAGATCAAGTAGTAAAATTTAAGATAAAAAAAAGTATATCATTTCCAGCAAAACAATTTATTATAGTTATGGATGATTACTTATCAACAGAACATATATTATCATATCTTCATTTTTCTTTTTTGTCTTCATTTTTCAGTTTTAATATCGAAGTTAGGCAATTCTAAGAACAGGTAACTTCATTAACCTCTGCAGGGATTTTACAAATGTAAAAGGTTATTGGTGAATAAATAAATAAATAAGTACTTATAACACCAAATTTCATGAAATTACTGAAAATTTGTATTTTGCAAAATACTACAGCCAAAAACAAGTGTTTGCTATGCAAAAACACAGCGCCAAATTTAATAAAAAAATGCTGCATAATTTAAGACGACAAACTGAGTGACTGGTGTCAATATCCCATAAATTCTGTATATCTATAATAGACTTTAAAAAGCTGTATAGAAGTCATCATGTAAAAGAAATGATAGAGAAAAAAATTAATGGCAATGACAGGGATGATGATACTGACAGTAGTGAGAATTTAAGACTTTAATGTATGTTTTAACTACCTACTATATATTTACTTATTAACAGTACATAGTTTTTGCGGCTTTACGCATTCTATCCTTCTACCTCTCTCGATCGAAATTTGAATAATTTCATTTTAATCAGCTGATTTAGAATATCATTTCTGTGTTCTGAACAAAGAGCTGAAGAAACATCTGAATTTCGTGTATAAATGGAATTCTGTGCTGTGGTCACTGAACATCTCATCGAAAGATTGCAAACAATTACCAACAAATTGTAGGAAAATTTCCAATGGTCTATCAAAAATGAATGAAATATTCACTCCAAAATCTCTGTTAAAATTGAGAAAAGCGTTAGATGAAGAAGCATCGTTTTTTTGAAAACTCGCCAACATCCAGCAACACATGAAATGAAACCTGTCTCTAATTTTGGAGTTGCCAAATTCTGATAGTGAACGTTTATGTCCAAACTGTTACTAAAAGATGAAGTGTCCAATTCTTCATTTCACACATTTCGTCACACATTGAAATTTCCATGGATTTCAGAAGCATCACATGCATGTTGAAACGTTATACACAATCATCACCGTTACGGACAATGGAAAATACTTTTCTACAGGATCCTGATTAATTTTGGATTAATTTGGATAACGGGACAACCCGTTATAACAGAATGTCATTTATTGCCCACAGGAACCCTTTCAAACAGTAAATGTCTCCACGTTTCCTGCCATTTTCAAATACTTTCATTCATTCAAAGTAATGGAGTGCGTTATGAAGGATCTGACCATTATTAGCATTAAATCGAGAAAGTTGAAAGTCGAAATGCGATGTAAAGTTGTCATTACGAGAATCGAAAATGTAATGAATGGACTTGAAGAAGTTCGATGTTGCTAGCGCAGATGAACTATTCAATTGCTTGCTGCAGCGAGCTGTGGCAGTTGCTGCACAAACACTGGCTCAGAACTTGAGCATCTAATCTGACTCAAGATTGAAATCTTGACTTGCTTATCTATAATTTTTTTGCTTGAAGCACACGTTCTGATCAAATCAAGGCCTGCCATTTTTAAATACATTGCTGAGTTGCATTTTCTGAAATATTTTCAAAGCCAGATTGTTTAATTAGACGCGATTGTTTTATTTAATAATTGCAATAACTCTGCGTATTTTTATATTTTTCTAGTCACCACCTGGCACATATTCAGTCCTTTGGATAGATGTTACATACATGTAAGTTAGGTACTTTAATTTTAAAACGCATATATTTATAAATAATATGAATCTAACACTGCCATTTCTAGGAATGCCATTTTTCCAAATTCGTTTTCAAAAGTGTGTAAAATAAATAAAAATCAATGCGCTATATAAATCCCGTACTGATAATAACTGGCAATCATTACTTTATACAATGTCCTTGTAAAAAGATCATTCATGCAAAAGCCATATCTCTTGCATCTCTTCCACTTAATAATGTTTAAAAAAAGGCTGATGTTTATGCTAAAGAGGAAAAGTGTTTATCTAAGGCTTATGTATTTATAACTTACCATAGCTTTGTATGGAACTCCTGCTCATGTTGCCAGGACGTCCTTCTTCAGTCCACGATCATTGATGAGTATTCCTACTACCTTGGAAGGACTTGATCTGCTAAGTCTGGGTAACAATAGCTTCTACCACTCGCTACATAACCCAAAATTCTCGCCAGCAAAAGATCACCTATGGTATGCAGGCGGTACCACAATTTTTCTTGTTGAAGAATCCGTCCCATTTCACATGGCTCTGGTCCAGCTTCTTAGCAGCCTCGTCTGGAATTTTTACAATTAAACTTTCACTAGTAGCACATGCTTAGATAGTTGTTTTGTGAATCGCACTTTAATTCTTTGCTTTTGTTTTTTAACTCTTTGCTCTATGTATCAGAAATATTACTGAAATTGAAATAAGAGTCTGTCCAGTATTGTACGATTCGCTCTTCCTACTGAACCCTCAATGTGTGCCATGTCTACTAGTGATATGAACAAAAGAATTTATCGACTTTTACAAGAATTATTAAATTTAGCTGAACGATGACACAGTTCCTTCCATGTCACTTTGTATTCCACTAGGCCTTTCAAATACCACCATTTTTTTTTGTCTTTCACAATTTTTAAAGCAGAGCTTTTGTATCAGTCACACCGTTAACATTAAATAAAAATTTGGTGAGAGTCGTTAAAAATATTGCCAACAGATTTTGCGAGCTAATTTCTACAATGGCAGAATAATTTGGATTTGACTTTCAGTGGAATATAAGTTTGGGTATTGGAGTGTTTATTTCATTTAAATTAGGTTAATAGTCAGTATAAAAGAGAGTGTAAGGTGTTAGCAAACTTATTTGTTGAATACAGATCTCGTCTCAGAAGGAACCTTGGGATACAAAAGTGATAAACAATTAGTTATATTTCTTGTTATAATACAGCGACACTTTTAAAAACTAATAATTTTTTTTGGATTCGTTGTAGAATTGTGTCGAAAGCAAAATTACCAGCAAACATTGTGGTCGGTTTAATAATTTTTCAACCGAATTTCTTTGGAACTACCAATTTTCAGCATAAATCTGTTACATAGTATTACTTCTTAATTCATAGTCAATGAAAATGGCTTTTATTACTTATTATTTACTTTATTACTACTTTATTGTAGAGCTCGCATTTTGATGTTTTATTTAATAATGCTTATAATGCATTTTGTATGGTTGATGTCATTATGTAAAGGTTATGTAAATCTTTCATTTTAAACCATTTTTTCAGGATATTCTTAAATCTATTAACTACTGGAACTTTTTGCAAAACCGGACTATGGGAATAACACTAATGGATGCAATAGGATAAACTATTTTTTTTTAGTTTTTTCTTCTTCAAATTGATAGTTTATCTCTTCTTTCTTATGGTATCTGTACAATTGCTGTACCTTTATTATTTTCTGTCTTACGTCATTGCAAAAATAAAATGGTCTCTGGGATAAACAAATGGAATAAAATTAAAACTATTTGATAGCTCGATCTAAAATGTGGAAGGTTCATGTAGTACCACAAAACTCATATTTCCGCGTATTTAAGATAGTTGTAAGTAACTTTTTTAAAGATTTATTATTAATTTTTACTTTTTCCTTATTTGACAATCTCTAAGCACACATGAATTTATCAACATTTCTAAAACGTCATTTTAAAGCTAGTTTCTTGTTTTAAATGATTATTACTAGAACTTTTTATTGGATATAAATTTTGCAGTGGTAGGTGATAATTAAAGCTGGGATTTGTAGGCAGAAAAACTGAAAAATATATGCACATATAATATATCTGCCGAAATAGGAAAAATATTTAGACAAATAGGCAAAAAATGCAAAAATATATGCTATGTAGGCAAAAAATATACCTTTTTTCTACACTAGTTTAATAATTTTAATACATGTAATTACGGTTTATATATATTAGCAGAACAGTATTAATTATTAGTGAATTGGCTAGTAGTAAACTGTCGCTATACAAAATATTTAAGGTACCTAAAAATTAACATCTAGTTACGAACTGTAACAGAACTACTTTGAACTATTATGAATATTGCGATTTACACTTATTATCATCATGTGTATTTCTAAATTGTTCAAATTAAATGATTGTCTTCTGTCCCTGAGTGAGTTTGTAGGTAGAAAAACAACGTTATACATTCACAAATGTAATGGAAGCATATTTTAATGCGGACAAAATTTGAGGATCTATATTCACGTCACTTGAAAATTCTCCATCCGGAATCTTTGAAACATTACTTAATAAAGTAAAACCTTCATTTTTACACAGCAAGTCTTCTAATTTCTTTGAAATTTGTTGATTAACGCTGCCCTTAGTTTTATCAATGTTTAGTTTTAAATTTTCGATTAGTTGAATGGAATCGGTAAAGGAAACTTTAGTTTTTTTCTAATTTTGTCAAAGTTTCACAAATTATATTATAGTTCTTATTTACTTTATTTATTTATTAAGTTTATTTATTAAACTTAAGTTTAGGCTCATCCTAGTGATACGTAAAATCTTTTTCGCTTCAATTGCTGTGGATGAATGATCCTCAAATGTTGACATTACTTCCTTTATTTGGGAAAAGTATTTAAAATAAAATAACGCAGCTTCAAGCCAGGTACCCCCCCCATCGTGTAATGACAAGTTTAGGAGGCAAAATGGTGCATCAGGTAACGTTTCTTTATATATTTACACTCTTAAAAGAGCCTAAACAAAAACCTTTTTCATATTATTTATCAAATCATTTACTAACGGAAAATACTTTGGTATTTTTTTGCTACTCGGTTTACACCGTGAGCGAGAGAAGTGCAAGGAATTAAATTTGGGTAAAACACTTTTAGGTGAATTTCAGCCTTTGCCTTATTTGACGCAGCATCACTTAGCATTAATACGATTTTATTAAATGGTGTAGCTTTGGCTAAATATAGATTGGTAAAACTTTGTTGAATAAATCTACTGATGGTAGTATGATGGTACTACGGATGGTACATAATTTGTCTTTTCTACTTCTTCAACAGCAAATAAATAAGGTTCGGATGCACATTTTCAGACAACCTACCAACCAACAATTTGCTATATATTGACCGCATACATCTGTCGTTTCGTCAACTACAATACAAATAAAATTATTTTGCAAACGCGACCAAATTTTGTTCATAGTTTCTTATAATTAATGATTACTTTTGCCATTAGTGCTGCTTTGGTCATTTTGAAATGTTATTGCCATGTTTTGCTATTTTCGATATTTTATTAAATTCCTAGATTTCCCTTGAATATACTAGAAATTTAATTTCTTTGTTGTACAAATACACTTCACCCGAACCAGGGATCACCAATACCTGGTTGGAAGGGGTAGGCAGCATTTTATGCTATGTTTAGCTTTAATGTTTATGCTTTAATGTTGACAACTTTTTAAAAGCAATTTCTGAAATTGACAATGATGTAATTTCAATGAGCAAATTTCCATAATTCCAATTTTGCGGTAAAAAATTGGCATCTATCAAAACTCGCTTAGTTTTTTTTTACCAGGCATAAAAAAAAATTAGAACCTTTGCACAATACGTTTAATAAAATCTGCCGAAGAAAAGTACTGGTGGAAAATCAGAAAAAATTAAATATAAAACTTGCAGATAATTTCAGTAAAAACACTGGTTTCAATTGAATTCATAAATATGCTGCAGACTTTGGTGGTGATGAAGTAGATTTAGAAGCTGACCAATACATTGTTGAGATATTTAAATATGCCCCATTAACAACCATGGGTGTAGAGTTCTTTCTCAATACAAACAAATTCTCAAGGACCACAGATAAAGCTTTACTTCAAACAATTTATCAATGTGCATTGTTGCGAGTTTTAATAATTAATAATATACAAATGCAAGTAAATATTGCAAATAAATAATTGTAAATATGTAATATCAAATTAATATATGATGGAAACACCATCACAGCCTTTTTTTGAACATGAATGATTCTTACTTGTTTCTGTTAGTCTTAAACTTTTGATTGCCACTTTATAACATTTTTACCACCATAAAATCCGGGCGTTAAGAATAACTTTAAAAAAAGTTGAAAATTGTACTAAAAGATGGAGCTAGATTCAATGAGATGCAATAACGTTTTTTATAACAATAAAAACACTAAATTTTGACACCCATTTTGATTCGTTACTTTAAAGATTTAATTAATCCCAATCCCAATCAGCCCAGGCACAAAATGTTCTTTCTCCTGATCGCTGTATCAATTACCATTTCAAAACCATTTCATGCTGTTACTTTATTGACTCAGATTTTGTTATGTAACTTGCTATGTAACATCTGGTGTATGAAGTATTATGAATCTTGCCAGATCATTTTTCTCAATGTTACTTATAAAGTTCTTGTTCACCCCTCATGAGCTTAGATATGACATTTACTTATCCCTAAATTATCTACTAAATTTGGTATTATCTTTTTTAAATTTATGGAACTAATCAGCTCTATGTTCTTGCTTATAGTTCTTGCTCCAGGATTAAATAGTATGGATGTTGAATAATTTTTTTTACCAATAGAAAAAAAAATCTTGTCTCCCCAGTATATATTCTACCATCATACTTATGTGTATATAAAAGGGCAACCTGCAATACTTTTCTATCAACTTTACGAAGTTATTCAATAAAAATATAGTGTAACATTCTACGAACGAATTAAAATAGGAATTTCACCCCCTTAGACAATCTGCAAATAAATCACCTTTTTACAGTTTATTCTTTACTATCATATTAATGTGTATAACTAAGGGCAACCTAGCTTTTTTTATCCACTAGAAAAAAAATGATTCAATAACCATATCATTTAATGGTGGGAGAATGACTTCGAATACCAATTTCATCCCCTTAGACCCTCTGCAAATAAACCACTTTTTGACAGATTTTTCTCAAACATTGATATTGATATTTGTGCTAAAGGGCAACCTGGCTGTTTTTTCTATTGATTTGAAAAAATTATTCAATATTCATCGGATTTAACGGTGAGCGAATAAGATTCAATACTAATTTTATCGCCTTTACAAGTCGACCAATATTTTACAGTTGACTGTCTACTACCATATTAATTAGTCAATTCTTTGATACCAAAAAAGTATTTTTAGAATTGTAATTTTACATGTCATGGTCGAAAGGCTACTGGTAAAATGACTGCTAGAAATTTCACTTCGAAAAATTGGCTACTGAAATTTTGTCTGCTAACTTCACACTGGTCAAAAACTACTGCTACTGATGGGAACAATGAGATTCAAAGGTTGAGGAGGATTGAGATCGTCCGACGCCTCTGAAGCAGAAGGTGGTCATTATATAGCTTATGGCTACAGAAGAGGCAACACAGGCTGCAACCCAGCAGATAATATGCAGGAAAAACAAAACAAGTAAAACGTGCTCGTGTAATAGCATCGAGACTATTAATGTATCTCTAAAATTATAAATAAACACTGATTGTAGGTAAACAAAAAAAATGTTTTAATGATGTCTCTAAAATTTCAAGGGGTGAGTACTGTGCTAAGGGGTGAAGGGGTGGTTTTGGGAACCCGCTACTAGTCCCCATCGTCGGCAATAAATTAGCAATAAAATATGCTGCTCGGTACTTGTATACTGTACCTCTGGCGGTTTCATAAGTACGGGTGCAGATGATATCGCTGAAAGTTTTCTGGATGAGAGAGTTTTCCATTTCAACAAGGAGAAAGATTAAATCAGAAATTATCACTTCCGATCTCTATGCAACTGATTGCTAATCGATAATAATAAATAACAAATAAAAGTGGTTGTCTTCTAATAACCATTTGTACCTTTTAGAAGTTTCAAACTGTTGAATGCAGTCATAGTCATTACTTAGGTATTGTAACAACTATTCTAAAGGAAAATAAATTGTACGCTTTACAATGTATCGAATATGCCACATTCGCTAGGTTACCTACAGAATTGTCTTCATTAACTGATTTTTTGTGCAAATGAGTGTCGAACATTTGCTGTCAGGCATTCTATACATATTAACTGTTAAGAATTATGAGCAATGAACTGAAGGACGTTCTCCATTTCGCTAAGAAAAGCAGTCCAATGGAAACTATTCTTTTGCCAAAAATTATTACTTGTTCTCCAAACAAATTTAGTATTGGCAGTACTGAATATGGAGAAGTAAATATTAGTACAAAGCAAATACAATATGACATGTTCATACCTTTGAAGCAACTGTCATAAACCATTTCTTTTACTATCAGTATTTTTATTTAAGTGAATTAAATAACACACTATATATTCTTTCATAGTTCTTTCTAATTATATTTATCTTTGCATGAATCAATCTGAATGTAAAACAAATATTCGATGACTTGTTATCTCAAGTAATCCTTAAACTTTCAAATATTATGGTTTTCGTTATTCCCTTCTTTCCTTTCACCTAAGTAGGTATTACCTTTGTATCGAAAAGGACATTCAATGGCAAATCACTATTTAATTGATTGACTTCTCGGTCGATATAAAAAGGAAGGACCTGTTTACATGATAAAAAATGAATTATTACTGTTCTGCAAGAGTGGTTATTCTGTCCAATTTAAATTTAATAATTCGTGGTTTACTTGTGGTATAACAAAACGAGTCACTTTCGACAGTTTGACAGGGTAGCAAGGATGTACCTAATTAAGGCATTTGTGAAAATGAAATGGTAACGAGAAGTAATAACTCACCTTGGGTGGATTCAGCTGCAAACATTTTTGCTCGATGATCACCTGCTTGTCGCTTGCGGATTGACACTGGATTGATTAAAAAATACTGGGCATTTAAGTGACGTTGAAAAGAAAAAGAAAACGCTGATTCCATTTACTACCACGTATCGTAAAGCCTACCAAATCTGTAGGGCAGGATGTGAAGACAATATGGCGGTCGATGCCACAGGGTATTGTTGCGGTGGATACAATAGTGACGTCCCCCCAGCGTTGCCAACACCGACTGATGTCAACTGGTTGTATGTAAAATTTGTGTAAGTAGTGTTGCATACTTTTTTGTGAAAAATCTAGAAGTACAGTAAAGGAACTTAGAACTATCTCACTTTCTCCTCATAAAGTAGGAGTATAGAATACATGCTATGAGTAAAATTTTTACATTTTTCTATTAACGATTATTGGTTACAAATTTTGAACTTTTTTCTCTTCTCAAAAAGTAAGAGTTAATCGAAACATATTAGCACCAACTTTATACTTGTTGGGCTTGAAAAACTCTTTAAAATGAGCTATTACAGAAGTAGTATCGTTTATTTATGTATTATAAAACTACAAGAAACCATTAGAAATAGTGATTTTTAAATTAAAATTAAATTAATTAAAATTAATGAATTAAATTAAATTTAAAATTGTTAATTGTTTAAGTTGTGAAATTTCCGGATTCGTAAAATAGTTTCTCGTAAAATTGAATTTGTTTATTCCAGAGCCTTACTCGTATCTTTGCAATGTTATACTACAGCAAATACGTTATTATTTTCGGTTATTTTCGCCATACCCAACTGAAGACGAACTCTTATACTACCAAACCAAGTTATGGGGAGATCAAAAACAATAGAAAATTTTCTACGGCTCTTATGAGCCGAGTTAATCGCTTTGTTTAAAAAAATTCCTGGAGCGTTAGATATAATAATTAAGAAAAAAACCAAATTTTTTTGAATGTTCAAAGATTAAAGTTTCGCTGTCAAAAAATTCAAAACTGCAAAATTCTCCAACGAAATAAGCAAAAAAATATTCCTTTTGTGATTATGGCAGAGATGTAATGGACAGGTGATTTAGATACAGTTGGCCTGTAGAAACCTAAGTGTTATCTACAATGGTTTCGTTAAGGTTTTTTTTATTATTAACAACTAAAAGACGAAAATACGATTATTTTGCACATTTTGGCCTATAAGTTTGTAAATTTTAATAAGAAATGAGTACACCCACTTCCACAAAAATACAGTTTTAATTATTCCCCGCCTGACACGTCTTTCACCTCTCGCTACGCCTATTCGAAATGATCTCTCTCCCTGCGTTCTTTCTCCGCTCACTCCTCCGGTGATTCCCCTGTTGGGATTCCCCGGTTCGCGGCCTGTTCTCGGATTCCCTGGTAGTTCCCCGGGTCGCAGTCGTGTCCGCGGATCCTACCATCTTCCTTTGAAGGCCGACAGTCAGGTCCGGCTCTAGGCGCATACGGGTGCCGCGAAAGTCACGTCTTCGTCGATGAGTTCACTCCTCAACATGCCAGGACAGCAACTTTCGATAACATTCGGCCTTTCCTGACTACCGGAGTGTCCTCACTTCGGGATGTGCCTATTAAGGGAAGGTTGCAGACTGGCGGTACTACCGGCATTCGGACATTTTGTATCTGAACGAAAAGATCAAATAATCAGTTATTGATTTATGAGGGATAACTATAGGGCTAATAGTAGGGGTGGCTAAAATAAAACGACAATACTGTCAATAGTAGAGAGACGGAGAATATACCAGCGAAAATATGTAAATAAAATAATAGAATTGTCAAAAATGGGGAGATTCGGGGAAAATAGCAAGCATAAAGTGGGGGAGCAAAGTTATATATACGGGGAACATACCAAAAATAAATATAAAATAAATCGATATTTGATCAAAAATTATGGGCGCTAGCTCAACCCACGCTAGAGAGTGCTGGCGGAACCGAGGCGTCCCTCGCGTTCCCACTGTCACTCCTCCTAGCCACACTGCGGGACAACCGGTTGGATTCTCTTCTCTTTTCTCGCCCGCTCCTCGCAAATCAGTCTCCAGGATGAATTTCGGGGTAGACTCGAGTGTAGACACCAGGGTAGATTGTACGGTCGACGCCAGGTAGACTCTAGGATAGACGCCAGGGTAGCCTCTAGGGTGGACGTCAGGGTAGACTCTAGGGTGGACGCCAGGGCATTACCGAGAACCGAGACATCCAACACTTCCAGGCAGTGCTTTACCCTTATACCCAACTGTTCGGACAACCGGTCGGACCTCGCTCGATACCTGACCTACCTCCAGCCCGTACACTCATGGGCTCAACCTCGAGAACCGAGACACCCGACACTTCCAGAACAGTGGTCATTCCTTACCCTTATCAGAACCGTATCCATGGTTTCATGTTCTCAACTCCTGCCACACCAACATAGGGCACCTGAGAACGAGCCATGCCTGGGATGTCCTTTACTTCGTAACGTTCCTGCCCCAGAATCTTTGTAACTCTATACGGTCCTCTCCACTTCGGAAGCAACTTCTGGCTGGTACCGGTAGCTGGGACTGAGGTGACCTTCAGCAGTACCAAGTCGCCTATTCCATATTCCGGAGGAGAAGTACGCTTCGCATCAAAATACTTCTTCTGGGTTTCCTGATATTTGGGTGTACTTTCAACTACATGGCGGCGCAAGGCAGTGACATCGCAGTGCTCGAGAGGCTCAGCTATAGGTGGATTAAATGCAATTTGTCCCGAAACTCTGATACCTAAAAGAAGTTCGCTGGGGGAGGTACCAATAGCTTGGTTCAAGCTACCGTTTAATCCGAGTTGAATATCGGAGATGGTTTCATCCCAAGTATCATCGTCACCATTTGCACCCATTGTTCGTAACGAGTCCAAGATCGTTCTGTTGTATCGTTCAACTTGGCCGTTTCCCCGCGGCAGCCCCACAGCATTCAGGTAGTGAGTTGTACCTTTCGAAACACAATATCTTTCGAATTTTCGAGAGGTAAAAGCCCTACCTCTATCACTTATAATTCTTTTTGGGACACCAAAGACCTTTATTAAGTCATTTAGGGCAAAAATCACGTGATCTGTTTTGGTATTGGGTACAGGGTATATTAAAATAAATTTTGTAAATGCGTCTATTATCACCAAGATATGAGAATTTCCGCTTTTTGTTTTGACAAATGGACCTAAATGATCAATATGGACCGTGTGAAACGGTCGTGGAATTTTTCGGAATAGGGTGGAGATAGCCGGGCTTTTTATTTGTCACTGATTTAAAATATAAACAATTCAAGCAATTTTTAATGTATTTTTTTATAAATCGACGCATATGAGGAAACCAATAGTTCTGGGACACGAGGTCGTACGTTTTATCTACCGCGAAATGACCAACATCGTCATGATTCAACCTGACAATCTGGAATTGCGCTTGTTTTGGCACCACCCAGCGTAATCCTGTTGTCGTTTGCCTATATACCGTGCCTCCTTTTAAAGCGTACTCTTTGAAAATTTGTTTATGTTCCGCCTCATTTCCGGTTTGGAGAATGGTTTTAATCTTTTTAAGTGTTGAATCACCCTGTTGAGCCGTTAACAACCAGTCTCCTTCGGTTATTGTTATCATATTCACATTTGCAATATTAGTAACATCTGTCATCATTTCAGGATTTCGACTCAGAGCATCAACGTGACGCATTTGGAGTCCGGATCTGTGTTTAATTGTGTAATTATACTCGCCCAATTCTAAAATCCAACGACCAATTCGTTGATTTAATTCTGCTTTCTTGAACGTGCTGACAGCGGCCGCACAGTCGGTAACAATAACAAGCGGTCTGCCATATAAATATTGTCGAAACCTTTTTACAGATAAAACGATGGCAAGTGTTTCTAATTCATAAGAGTGGTACTTTTCTTCTGCAGGAGATGTTTGTTTACTATAATAGGCAATCGGCCGTTCTTTATTATTTTCAACTTGCATCAGCAATCCGGCGACACCCACGGAACTCGCATCCGTATGAAGAACGCAATCTAACTTTTTATCGAATATTTTCAAGACAGGCTTTGTTAACAGATATGTTTTTAGTAATTTAAAAGAGTCATTTTGAGGTTTTTCCCATTTCCATGGAGTATCCTTGTGTAAAAGTTCGGTTAATGGTTTTGATTTTTCTGCGTAGCGGGGAATAAATTTTCGAAAATAACTAGTTAACCCTAAATATTGACGGACATTGTGAATGTTTTCGGGCACCGGGAAATTTTTAACTGCACGTATTTTATCATCAGTAGGGCTGATTGTGGAATTAGAGATTTCTAAACCTAAAAATTTTATTCTTGTTTGCAAAAAGGCACATTTAGATAACTTAAGTGTTAGTCCGTTCTTGTGTAATAGATCTAACACCTCCTGTAGAACTTCAAGAGTTTCCGCAATACTTTTTCCGGGTATTAAAATATCATCTAAATATATTAATGCCTTTGTAAAACGTAAGTTTCCTAATATTTTGTTTATCGTCATTTGAAACACAGCGGGGGCGTTGGTGAGACCAAAAGGGATTTTTAAGAATTCAAAAAGACCATCTTGTGTAATAAATGCAGTTTTTGGGACAGACTCTTCGGACATTTTAATTTGATAATATCCCGATGCGAGATCGAGACTGCAGAAATATTTGTAGCCTGCCAGCCGATCTATTTGATCCTCAATAGGCGGAATGGGGTAGCGGTCGGGTACAGTTATTTTATTTAAGGCTCTGTAGTCGACACACAAGCGCTTTTCTCCACATTTTTTTGAAACTAGAAGAACTGGACTAGAATACGGAGAATTGGATTCTCTAATGATATTATGTTTTAATAATTCGGAGACAATATTTCGAATTGTTTCTCGCTCCGATTCAGAATATCTACGGGCTCGATGGGTTACGGGTTTATCGGTAATTAATTTAATATCCATTTCAGCAGTACAAGTGCCTACGTCATATGTACTACGAGCAAATGGATTGGGATAAGAATTTAAAAGTTTTAATAGGTCATGGTATACTCGACTATCTTCAATCCCAATTTGTATATCATTTTCGGTTATTCGAGGGCGATGACTTACACAAGTATTTTGTTTAACAGCGCGCAGTGAAAATTTTAAAGTGGTGTCAGATTTCTCATAGTGAATGTCGCTTAACTCTGTAAAGTCCTGACCTATCAAAACATCAACACTTTGTACACGTTTATTTATGGCGTATAACTTAAGAGGTTTTTTGATCCCATCGATCTCGACAGTGACGTTTACAAAAGAATTAATCGTTGGTGACAAATCAGACAAAGTTTGAACAAAAAGTGGTTCATGGAGAAATTTTTGCTGTAATTTTAATTTACTGATAACTGCGATGTTTATTAAAGAAATTTCACTACCGAGATCGATGAAAGCTTGAATAGGTACGTTTTGAATTGTTATGGTTTTTATAAATTTCCGCATATCCGATCCAGTTACATAAACAGTCGCCTCGGGTCATTGATGGTACTTCAAGTACTTGTGTTTATGGGGGCATTGATTTTTAAGATGAGTAGAAGCGTTACAAATGTAGCATTTTCGTAAATGAGGTCGTGAGGGTGATGATTTACCATGAAATTCTTGAGCATTATTATTTTTGTTAGGTCCGCGTTTTGAAGAGTCATGCTTGTCGAGTGTTTGGAAATGACGAGCGAGAGCAGCTGGGTCGGTGATATTTGCAACTTCAACAGAAAATTTTAGTTGTTTATTCTGGATGCCGCCTAAAATAAGATCGACTTTATCGGCATTGGCGAAGGGCAAATTGATTTGATTGATCAAATTTAGCTTTTGAAATGTATAAGAGTACAAACTTGTGCTCGAATCATACACATATTTCATCATTTCTGATAGTGAATCATGTAAACTGGTCTTTCGTTGAAAATGCTGAGTAAGTAGATCTTTCCACTCAGCCCAAGTAAACATACGACTTCGTAGCCCCCTATACCAGGTTTCTGCTGGTCCCCTTAATTTTGCAAGAGCCAGATGACAAACAGCTCTGTCTTGCCACCCGTAAATTTCAGCATATTCATCAATTGACCTTAACCAATCAAGTACGTTATGGTAAAGGGGATCGAATTCACCTATTATGTTGCTGTGTATAGATAAACCAAGCAATTGGGAACTAGATGAAGGTCTGGTGTTATTTATCAATTTTTCAATACCCTCAAGAAAAATATTTGTATTAATTTGGGAACTTAACTCACTACCCTCCTGCTCACGGTGGCGGGCTGCTTCAATCAGGTCTCTCGGGGGAGTTTGGCCCTCGGAACGATCTCTTCTCCTCGAAGGTGCTCGGCTCCTCCTGGATCGACTTCTTTCCTCTCGCCTGTCTCGGGATCTGCGTTGAGCTTCAGACCCTCCAGCTCTTCCCTGGGACCGCGACCTCTCGTTTCTCTCAAACGAGCGCCTTCGTCCACGGGAACGTCTACGGGAACGTCGGGTTTCCTTTGGCATTTTCCAGATGCCAAATTAGTATCCCACTTCTGATGCAAATTTTAATAAGAAATGAGTACACCCACTTCCACAAAAATACAGTTTTAATTATTCCCCGCCTGACACGTCTTTCACCTCTCGCTACGCCTATTCGAAATGATCTCTCTCCCTGCGTTCTTTCTCCGCTCACTCCTCCGGTGATTCCCCTGTTGGGATTCCCCGGTTCGCGGCCTGTTCTCGGATTCCCTGGTAGTTCCCCGGGTCGCAGTCGTGTCCGCGGATCCTACCATCTTCCTTTGAAGGCCGACAGTCAGGTCCGGCTCTAGGCGCATACGGGTGCCGCGAAAGTCACGTCTTCGTCGATGAGTTCACTCCTCAACATGCCAGGACAGCAACTTTCGATAACAAGTTAAAAATATAACATATACTAACAATTTTAAAATTACTATTATTAAAGTGTGTATAAGAATGGTTCAAAATAACGGTTTATGAATGTCGCTAAAGTAATTTGTTGCCTAGGTAATATCAAAAAACCGTTAAAGTTAATATATTATGCAATAAACAATAACACCTGCAAAAAACAACCTATGATTTTGTTACTGCGTGAAAAGGTGTAGTTCGTAGTACTCAATTTCTCATAAAAATATCAAATCGATTCATGCAATACTTTTTGCAAAATTGTAAGTATTTATCCCGGAGTTCTTTTCTTTATGACAATATTGTCGACAGAATAATGAACTTATAGCGGAAGAGTTAATTACCAAAATTAATTGTTACATGTAAAAAAAGTAATTTTCAGTAAAATACTCATATTTTATCTTATAAATAACTGTAGTATCTTTTTATAGTTACTTCTTGTGTATGTACTGTATATAAATGGGTACATTTTTGCGTAAATTTAAAATGAAAATAACGTCCTAGATTAATGAGGTGAAGTTAGCCAGTCCATTTTTTTAAAAACCCAGTTACTTTATAGTAATAAAAAAAATTATAAGCGACATTGTGAAGGTAGAGATACTTTTTGTACAAAAAAAAACTGAAAATGATAGCATTTCAACAAAATCACTAGTGAAGCTTCAGAAGTGTCGTTCGAATAAAGACTGTCGAGAGATTTTAATCAATCATTAATTAATCTGTGATATCTTATGGCGTATATTACAAATACACTATTTGTTTGTAAATAAACAATTATAATAACTAGCCAATTTGATTAAACTGATTTGATTGAATAAGTGATAAACATTTTAATGAAAAAATATAATTATAAACAACTGTCTTTTATTTAATATTTACAAAAAGATATACATTGCTCTTCAGACATTATAATTAAATTTCATTTAAATATTCCTTTTTATTTTAAATCATTTATTTACAAGATGCATACATTTTATGCATCATTTTATGCAAGCATAAGTACCTTCATAAGGAAAGTGCGACTAGGTTGAGACCTTAAGCGGTGGGGGATGACACAATGGACTCCAGTCTAAGTGTCGCCTGAAGGCACCTCAGTTTCTATAGTTCATTCCTTCATCGCCCGCAGCCAGCAGATCACGTCATCGCAATCAGGATGAAAAAGGTAAGCGATTAGAGTCTTTTTGCTTTCCTGATATAGCATTTCCTGACATTCTTACTGGTACTTCGAACCGGTTATCGGGATTATTTGCTATTATTTTCCCCTCTTTTGATTTTTTTCTTCACTTTCCTTGTGTGAATCCCACCACATCCATAATTCGTCCTTTTTCTTTGTTGGCCTTATCCCCAACGCAAAGTTTATTTACCTTTTACATAATTTTCCGCGAACGCCACACATTTCGCGTTGTTCTTCACTGGGTATTCGATTTTCTTAATAAATTATCAATTTTAAATGAAAAAGGTCGAAAATACCGAAAGGTTGCGTTACATGATATGGCGCTACTGAATTATCCTGCTATTCGCGCTCAGACTATCGATGACGCGATCAAAGAAGAGTTTGATAAATACCATGACGTCATAATTAACGCCTCAGTTGGTGATCAATCTCTTAATCTCGACGCAGAGAATACAATCAGAAGAAGTTTTTTGTTGGAATACTATAATGTTAAGGCCACTTATTCTGATATGTTTACAAACGATCTTTCTAATTAGAGTCTTTCGGAAACTAATCTAACTTTGACTAACGCTTGTGCATCTACATCTCACATTCGCTTACCTCAATTTGATTTAGCTAATTTTGATAGTGATTACAATGCTTTCAATACCTGGATTGATTTGTTTAATTCCGGAATTCATACAAATCCTTCTCTAAACGCCATGGACAAATTTAGATACTTGGCCATTTTTGTTGAAGGTGCTGCACTTGATGAAATTAAAAATATTGAATTCGTTTGTGACATTTATGAGATTGCTCATAATCAATTAACTCTTCGCTTTTCCAATGAAAGATTTGCTTAGGCTTATTGGTCTGAAATTGAACATTCACATCAGGTGAGTGCTGATAATCCTTTTGCTTTAGAAAAATTGCTCGACATTTTTTCTCCCAATTTGTTAACGCTTCAGAATATGGACTTTCAGTGGAGCAATGGGTTTTCATCTTAGTCATGAATCATGATGCTTTTGAAGCGTGTTGATATTCATACTGCTACCGCATTTCAGATTAAAGAAGGCTCTAGAGAGATTTTGATTCCGCTGTCTATAGTGACAGTTCTACTTCAAAAAAAATATCTACTTCTCATTCTAACACTACGACTAGTTTAATTCAATAGACTTTTTTCAAACAATCTTCTAAATTTATTGCGCACCAATGTACCTCTGTAAAACATCCGCTTTTTTACGAACCACATTTGATGTATCGTCGTCGCATCTTTATCGCGAAGACCAGCGAAAGGCTCACAACTTTGTTTTAATTGTTGAAGTTCCCTTCACAAAGTACGGCAATGCAAATAGCAAGCCAAATGTAAAAAAACGTAATCTCCGCCATCATAGGTTGCTGCACATCGACAATCTTGATCCCAACGCTCCTGCTTTTAAGAATAAAACGCTTGAAACTTCGCCAATTCCCTCACTTGCTGAAGGAGAAAATAATGTTTTGAATGTAGATTCTCGTCCTTTAACCGCTTGCTTAGTTTCCGAAAACACTAAAGTTTTACTTTCAACCGCATTGATTGCTGTACTCAATTCTCAAAACAAAAGCAGTTTCTTAACAGCATTCTCAAGCAATTTTCATGCTGAAACGAGTTATCCTTTCGTATCCTATCTTCTTTCCTTCGGATTTAAGCGATCTAAACTTCTCCTCGGCCTTCTTGTGAAGCTCGTTCAAGTCAGTGATGATGAACGTGTAGATTAGAACCGTGAGGAGTTCCTTAAAAGAGCAAATTTAATTCGAGTGTTCACATATTTAGATATCTCAATCCATTTGCATAAATAGATATATAAACAACATGGCGATAAATAGTTTGTAATTTCAATTAAGATAAGGTTATGCAGTGTTTTGTCGAGTCATGTAATTTAGAAGGAGTGACCAATGCGTCAAGGAAGTACCCAATTGGGCCAGTGGGTGGGCGTAAGCCAAGATGGAATACGTTGTATTGTAGCTTCGGTGTACCTGTCTGGACAAAACTATAACCGTGAAGCTATGTCTACAACTATCGTACGTACCCCTTAATTAATAAAAAAAAGTAGAGCATCTCACAAAGCCATACTCCCAATACTTAAAGCAACGATTCAGTCTGTGTTATCCTATGGCAGCATTGTTTTTTGTACTGCGTCAACTACTCTCATATACCGAATCCAGATGATACAAAATAAGGTCTTGCGCATCATTACAAATGGTACGTCTCATGCATCTAATACAGGAAATATAACACATGCCTATGGTTTGACCTTATATCATACAATAAGCAGAAAGTCTTTAAGTAGCAAGTAATCAAAAACTCCTTAACAAAAACAATTAAACACTATATCGACAAACAGGCAATAACTTGGTAATGACGAGTATCGCCGCTTCTGACACCAAACGGTATGCACAGACTACGCACGAAGAGCACTTTTCCTCTGGACTAAGGCTAAGTAGTAGTCGTCTTTTCGCATACCGAGGACCTCTCGTATTGAGCAAAATTTTCGATAATTCCGCTATGATTATGTTGGCTTTTTCAGCTGTTTTCGATAAGTCTTCCCTGAAAGTAAGCTTCTTCTCAAGCTGGACAGCCAAGTATCACACAGAGTGTTTAGTTTCTACGTGCACATTTCCAAGGTTAACTTCGAATGATTTTTCGAACCAGCGCTCTCTGGTGAAAACAACTGTGTCGGTTTTGTCGGCAGCTATTTCGAGACTGTGTGGCTTTAACCAGTCGTTCAATCTCGTAACTAAGTGATCTACTTTCTTGCGCGCGCCCTCAATACTATTAGCAAGGACAGTTCCAGCTATGTCGTTGGCGTTTCCAACATGTGAGAAGTCCCGTGTGAAGGCACTGTGCAAGTGGTCGTCTCGTGCATTCCAAAGGTCCAGGCTTTGGATGGACACTTGCAGGACGCTAACTGTGATTTCAGGGGTGTACGTGCCATCTGTTGTGCCATATTCTAGGTCGCTGTCTCGAAAGTAATCATCAAGCATTTCTTGAATGTACTCATCTACGCTGAAGTCATGTCTGAGTGCCTCAAGTATATTCTTCCAACCCACAGAATTGAAATCATTTCGGACATCGAAAGTTATGAATATGTATACCTTCGGATCAACGGTAACCTGACCAGGTTTGCTTAACGATTTGCAGCAGTTGCTGAATCGTCGTGATCGTCGAGCGTTGCTTGGTTATTCGCTTGGCCATCTTTAAAGAAGTCGAATGGGTTTAGACTGGTCTAGTTTCCGTTCGATTCAACTCCGATGTGGTTGTTTGACGCTGGTATTGTGATGTTTGGCTTTGGTGTTCGTGCATGGGACGTATACACGACTAATATACGATAAACGGTATTCCATCTCACTTCGACTATGCCCACCCACTGGCACAACTGGGCATCCCTTTACGGCATTCGTCACTCCTTGATTACGTGACTTGACAAAAGCACTGCGTATCGCATTTCTTAATGAAAACTTCCAATCTAGTTAGCGCCATGTTGTGACGTCGAAATCCAGTTAAAAGACTAGAGGCCATTCTCCATATCCGTGCTGTTAAATGTATTTAAATGCATATTATATATTTGATCTGCATGAAGTTTTATCACATTCTAATTATTGGAATAAAAACCATGATTTCCCTACCGGAAGCTGACCCTGAGCTCAACTGAGTGCTCTCAATAAATTATGGTTTGGCAATGTTTTCTCGGAAAAATACGACTTATGGTAAAATAGTTGTCTGAGAATTTGAAACTTTCTATATATGATATTTAGATACATATCGAACAAAGATCACCCCGGATTTATAACTTATTTCATCTTTGCTCAATGTTCCTGCTTACTATCAAAACTCCTACGTCTAAGATCAGATTTAGAAAAAGTCTGTGTCTATTCTCTCTCACTTCATATAAACTCATAGGACACAGACACATTGCGAATAGCAATACTGTGCAACACACGAGTCTGTTGAGAAAAGTTTTGCTTCCTATACCAATCCATTGCTCGAATAAAGAACATTTGTTCTAAAGAATCCTCTGAAAGTTGGCGAAGTAAAGTTGGAACACTCTACGATTTAATAACTTACCTTTCGGCGACATCGTAAGCGACTGAGATCATTGCCATGTCCTTCTTGTTATGCCTAATGAACATATTCAAATTTACATGTATTTTACTTACAAATCTAATCATTAGGCATTAAAGCTAATGGTTTTTAACTTCGTTAAGGGATTTATTTCGATCGAACGCTCGGAAAAATGTCGAAGACAAACTTTCCATAGAAATTGTATAATGCACAGATTATTACACATGTACGTTCCAGACCGAGGGTAAATGTACGTCTATGCTGAGCTTATCACAGTTTTTATTAAGAAGGTACAACTGCAGTACATAACATTGAAGTCGACACTGGAGAAAGGTGAACTAAGTAGATACAATATGATGTACAGAAATTTTCATTAAAATTATATTTCTATTAATAACATGTATCTGCCGATGGTTTCACGCACAGCACTAACTCGGCCTATGGGAGACCTGGGACATCTTCTCTGAATCTATTTTGGCAATTCTGGGCAGAAGCGGTCACGTCGCGGCGGTAGGCCATCGCTGGCAGTTTTGCTGGACATCCAATATTACGGGCTGTAACGCTTTACCTTTGAACAGGGTTACCAAGGAAACTACGGTAAAACTTGGGAAATCCATTCCCCAGAATATCGAAACTTACCAGAACATGTCTACTGAAAACCAATTATCTTCTCTGCCATCACTGAACTAAAAAAACAACAAGAAAACAAGGCAGAACGCTTGTTAAACCCATTTACAAAAGAGAAGGTGAAAGTATATGCACGTGTACGTGTATATGAATGTGACCGACTCCATTGAGCGGGCCGAACTGTAAATCCTGTGTAGGGATTCACCAGAAGCAAACCGACAACAAGCAGGCCAATTCTCCTTCAGACCAACAAAGACTCCAGGGATGATCAATCCCACCCAATGTTCCAGGTTGAAAAGGGACCTGCCTCTTGAAAACTCCTGTTACTCCTGTAATTACTTTAATTCTTAATAGCTGATGGCTTCACCCGGTGGTCACCCACCACAAATCTTTACACCAAAACGAACAGCGTCTAGCTCCCAAAACAAGTCACGAATGTGAGTGTAGCACCCAAACGTGCCACGCGCGCCTGCCGCACTAGTCTATGTATTATATTTGCGTGTATGTGCGTGGGGTATGTGAGGTATTCCGCTGCAGATTTTACAGAGTGTCTAGTCACATCGGCCGCCGTTTCAGAGCCCGAAAACGCCGCTCAGCTTGCTCTGCTCGCCACTTCGCTAATTACGTTCGCTATCCAGACCCACCACATATCTGACAAGTCTCCAAATTGTAACGAACGCGAACGGAGTGAAGCACAAAGATTTTATTCTTGTAAAGCGTGTGTAAAAGACGGATCAACGCCCAGATACCAAATGCCGGCAGATCGTGTGCAGATCCTGCTCTTCCGTCGGCAGGATCTGCCGGCAGATGGGCGGCAGGCTGTGGCCAAATCTGCCGCTGATCTGCCGGTCCATTACCGCCACCTATCGTAGATTAGTAGAAATGCGAGATGTAGAAATAAATGCAAGACCTTTATTGGTGGTTGCATATATATTGATCGAGGTTTCAAAAAGAATTTATAAGCACGATACAACCGGCAACGTTGTCGATTCGACGGCAGTCGAAATAGGTTCGATATAGAGGGAACTTTCCGTCCACATTAGTTTTCTCGGTCTCGTTAATAGGGAAAATTTTACCAAATGAAACATAATAAAGTAATAATCGTGTAATTGGAAATATAGAAGCAAGTAAGATGCGAAACAAAAATTTTATACCAAAGAAACTATAAAAAAAATTTATACAAATAAAGAAAAAGTCCAGTAGAAAAAAAACGACAATTAAATGTATATACACAATATATAATAATGTAATATAATAGACATCAAACTGATAATAAGTAGAATTTTTATAACACTATGTTTAACTACATATAACACTATATTTTATAACTTTCGGTGAACTTACAATATGTACATATATTTACATTTCATATTATAACTAATAACTAGAGACAATAAAATAGAAATTTTAATATGATTTACTCCACTACTGGTCGGATGCGGATGCTTTTTGGATCGTCTCAGCCCGGGCTCTCTCTTTTGCAGCTTTTATTCCACTTGTCACTCCTTGCTGAAGTTGCTCTTTCCGGATTGGACCGAATCGCCGGGAGAACATTAAAGCAGCTATAAAATTAATAAAAAATATGTGTATTAGAATTAATAATCGTACCTATATTTATGTTATGTAAGAATAATATCTATTAGGTATAATTGAAGTGTCTGAAGTCAATGAAAATAATTAATTAATATCAATTAGTAATGTTAAATTAATAATTAATTATTTGATTAAATTAATAACACAAATGAGTTAATATCGCCAAAATATCCGGCACTTTTAGAAATAAATGATGATCATGATAATAATAATAATAATAATGTGAGACTTGCAATAGATAGCCTGTACAAGACGACTATTTGACAAGGACTTTGGGGCATTTTTTCCTCCTTTCACCTCACTCCCGGTCCAACTAAAATGGGTTGCAAGGGCTGGAGTTATGCTTTCGGCTATCATCGTATTTATGCTGCCGTTTACGTCACGGCTCGTAACGTAGGCGAAATATCGTACCTGAAGTAAAAAAATATCATAAATTTATATTTTGGAAAACAGGAAACTGAGTCGCAGAAAGCAGGCAAATAGAAAATTGCAAGAAATTAGTTAAGTGGAGTATTTACAAAAAAAAATCTAAAATAAATATTCAAAAATTGAAAAGTACAACTTACAACTATTCGGAATTCTTGTTCATCAGAAGAATCCTCGAAATCACGATATTCTTCAAGTGTACATAGTGGAAATCGTTGGGGAAGAGCGGGAATTTCGAACGCCGGTTCGATTAACTTCCTTAATTGTTGTTGTTCTAATTTAATGCCCTCGATATCTTTTTTCATATCACTCATCTTTTCCAGCAACATTTCATTCTGCTTACTGAAAAATAATAGAAATGAGTGTAATATTGCAATAAAAGTAGTAGTAGTAGTAATAATAATTATAATAACAAATTTCCCAGTGCTTAAAGAAGTGAGAAATAATAAATAATAATAATAACAATAACAGAAGTGATTAATGTGTTAATGAGATAGGATGAAACGTATAACTAAATCAAATGAATTTTTTTACATACCACAACAATTTTAGAGTTTCGCTGTCTGTTCGGTCGTTCACCGACGCTGCAGGAGTCGAAGTCGAAGTCCTCGGTTGTGTCTCTAGAAATGCAAGACGGGACGATACAGGCTGTCGAAAAGTTTCTCTGCTCCCTGAAGCTAGCGATTGATTGTGCCCTTTACTAATACAATTGTCGGATTGATCATCAGACGAGAAATTATCGCAGATGAAGTCTTTTTCGTACCTCGAATTCGGCAACCTAGGTCGTTTTGCATTCGACATTGTTGCGCGACTAACACCGACGATAAACTGGAAGGTCTGCTGCAACGAAAACCACCCGAACGGAACATCCCTTAAGTACCTAAGTGTCCTTATGGTAAGTTACAGTAAGGACTAGGTGAAGAATCGCTTCGAATCCATCCAATCACGTATTAGACTTAAGTTCGGTTTCATCCCACTGCATTTATTTTCGTCTCTTTTCCCTTCCGTGTGGAATTTGTTTATAAATTTTATACATCGTATCAATTTATATATGAGTATTGTTTATTTAGGTATCAATATTACAAAAGACCGCATACCTTTGATCAATATCCATCACCTTAAGGTGAAAACTTTATTTTGAAACGTATTTAGATAATAATGACACTCGCGAAAAACACGGCTTTTCTAAAACATAAAGTTATTATAATTGAACAATAATATTTAATCGTTATTTAAATCCCTCTCTTTCGGAGCTGAACCCTTATAGTCTAGATACATTACCAGATGACCAGTACTAATACATAACAACCAGTACTTTAAGAAAGACTAAATGAATTGCTATTTTCGTCCTTTAAAATTACCTCGAAAACTGAGAGTTGCTGAATTAACAGAAACCCCTTATATATAAAATGACAAAAAACATTTAATTCAAAATACTGTGAATTGTGAAAGTATACCTAAGAATGCCTAATTTGCGTGCTTTATCGAATGCCCATGATATAAACTTCCGGTTTCGATCAATAGGTGATTCAAGCAAAGTTCACATTTTCAATGGAACACGTTCGTTTTTACTAAGAAACGTGTACGGAAAGATTTTACGATGAATTTCATATTCCTGTCTCCTGTTGGTAAAACCATTAACGGTACAAAGGACACGACACAGGTAATAAAACAGATGTCCGACTAGCTCATTCATCGGACCAACGCTTATCGGTTATTTACACATAATGTTTAGGATAAGCACTTCGTTTTCTTAGAATTTCAGTTGGGCTTTTTATGTATTTTGTATTTATTGTGTCAACATGTCACAAAGAAGAAGTTTGCTTAATTAGATATAAAAATTTTATGTGCAAAATTTGTATACAGTAATGGTTACCTAAAAAACAGTTTAAGGTCAATTCAATATATGAGAATATTAGTAGCTAGTAGATGTATTGCTCCTCTTCTGTTATATTAGGTAATATGTATTACAGCGTTTTTGTACAGCGTGTATACTACAGCGTTTTTGTTTGTGGATTTATTTTCAAAGTGTTAATTACTATTACTAACTACTTGTTGCGCCCCTGTCGTCTAGGGACAACGTAGGTATAAATTTGTGACCACATTTGTACATTTCATCACACGGTTTCTGTGTTCCTCTGCGTCTTACGTGAACAATTTTGTGAGTACCAACGAGTAAACAACTAAACCTGCGATACATTCCATTTTCATTGTTTCATTTCATGAAATATAATTTTATTTATTGATATTCAATTCTTTGTATTTATACATATTTTATTTACTTCCATTTTAAATTTTTTTGCTCATTTTTCATATTCCATTTAGTTATATTTATTCATACTTTTTTAGGTCCATTTTGCCTTTTTTGTGCTCATTTTTCATATTCCTATTAGTTTCATTTATTCGTAATTATTTTAGTTTCATTTTGCTTTTTTTGTGCTCATTTTTGATATTCCATTTAGTTATATTTATTCATACTTATTTTAGTTCCATTTTGCCTTTGTTGTGTTCATTTTTCATATTCCTATTAGTTTCATTTATTCGTAATTATTATAGTTTCATTTTGCTTTTTTTTGTTCATTTTTCATATTCCACTTAGTTATATTTATTCATACTTATTTTAGTTCCATTGTGGATTTTTTTCTGCTCATTCAGATATACTATATAACAATAGACAGAATGTTTCCAAAATCATCCCGTGTGTCATCTTATAAATCCCGTAAACCTGTCAATAAATTATCAGATCGATCCTTGAGAAGGATTGAATTGGAACGCAAAGTCGATAGGTCACGACGTTTAGTCGAAAATAATTTAAATATTTGTGAGGAAGAAACATTTCTCACGGAATGCATTAGTTCTGAGCTCATCTTTAATAATCAAACTACCTATTCGTCTTCGCTTTTAAATGATTTCGATACAGAAATGTATGGAAATATCGAAGAAGGTAATCTTCCTTCTAGCCCTAGTCATTATCTTGTCGAAACATCTGAATTTGATGACAGTGCAGAAGAAGAAGACGAATTAAAAGTTAATGATTATCCTCTCACTTTTATTGAAGAATTGAGAGATTGTTTTATTGATAATAATATTAATCAAACCCAAGGAAGTGCCATTTTAAAATTGCTCCGAACTCATAAATGTTTTTCACATTTACCTGCAGATCACCGAACATTAGTCAATACACCACGTAAGTGTGGTGAAATTGTGAAAGTTGAACCTGGCGAATATATGCATTTAGGTGTTAAATCAACAATTATAGATGCCTTAAAACATTTTAAACCGTTAGACATACCCAGAGAATTAAAAATAGATTTTAATACTGATGGTGCGACTATCGATCGATCTGGTCTAATTAACATATGGCCAATACAAATTAAAATAATTAATATGGAACAAATGAAACCATTAATTGTTGGTATTTACAGCGGCAAAAATAAACCTGCTTCAGCAGATAAATTTTTTAGGGCATTCATAAATGAAATGAATTATTTAGTTCAGACAGGCCTTATCATTAACAAGGAAACAATTACAATTTCTCTGCGATGTTTTATAGCAGACGCACCAGCTCGTGCTTTCATTTTGAATCATAAAGGCCACACTGCTCAAAATTCATGTTCGAGATGCTGGTGGGACGGTAAGCAATTTATTTCTCGAACCGACGAAGATTACTTAAATAAAATCGACGATAGTCATCACCACGGTGAAAGTCCACTTTCTATCCTCAATATGGGAATGACGACGCAGGTACCATTTGAGTACATGCATCTGGCACTCCTTGGGGTTAACAAGAAAATATTAAAGGCACTAATAAGACCATCGAATTATTCAAAACGCGATAAACTATCTCCTAACGATACAGATGTTATCGATCAACGATTACATACAATAAAGTCTTACTGTCCATGTGAATTTTCGCGAATGCCAGGAGCCCTTACAGATTATGCGCGGTATAAAGCTACACAACATCGCCAATTTTCATTGTACACTGGTCCTGTAGTTTTAAGTGGAATTATAGAAAGCGAACTATTTGATCATTTTCTATTATTCCACGGAGCCCTACGATGTCTCACCAATTCGAATTCAACGGAGTGTCATCTAAAATTTTCGGAAGATGCCTTACAATTATTTGTTGAGCAGTGTGATGCAATATACGGACCACGATTTCATTCCTACAACGTCCACGGATTATTACATCTTGTTGAAGATTTTAGACGTTTCGCTCCGTTGGATTCGTATTCAGCTTTTCCATATGAAAATAATATGCGAGTTCTTCGTAAATTTTGTCGCAAACCCAATCAACCCTTACAACAAATAGCCTACAGACTAAAAGAGTATTCAAAAAAAACCTTTGCCAACAAAACCGAATCAATACAGTTATTACAATCGCATAAAGGGCCACTTACTACAAATTTCCCAGAAAATGTTCAACAATACCGCATTTTAAAACATACGAAATTCACATTAGGAGTTAAGCAATCCGACAATTGTTGTATGTTAAATGATTTATCGTCTATTTGCCTAATTTATAACATTATTTTTTACGAAGGAAACCATTATTAAATAATAAAAAAAATTTCAATCAGTTGAGTCATGGTTCAAAATAAATAATAAAATAACTTCGTCAAGTATTGGCAGTTATCGGTGTTCGTTACTAATTCCTGACTTGACATATGTATCAATACATGACGTATATGCCAAGTGTTTTCGAATGCCTTATTGGCCCGAGCACTCCGAAAATGTCTCATCTGAAACGGAATTCGTAGTTTCAGTCATGTATTGAATATATGTGTACAAACCCATGAAAACCTTCGAAACTTTTATTTCCCTCATTTTCCTTATTATTCCTATATACGTTTTCAATTCTGTCTCGAAATTTTTCACCACTCTATCGATAACGATTTTTTTTTCTGTGCAGTCTCTTCTCTATAACGAAGTTATAAAAAAAAATCGAGAAAATGTTGATATTTTCATCTATAATTGTTTGAAAACAATGTTTCCTAATTTTTTATTCCTCGAAAATGAATATTTTTATTAGATGTCATGTCTGCTATATCTACCGAGCTATATATAATGTACAGGTATTTACACATCAATATATATAAATGGATATAAAAAATATATAAAAGGATATTTTTGGCGTAATATTTTTGGTATTTATATATATTAATATTTCATATTCCAATGAAGATCCTTATATAAATATCGAATGGACTACCTACTATTTTATAACTTTTTCTCTGTCAAATATTTCTATGAATTAACTTCTGTTATACATATAATATGTATGCTAATTAATGGACTGTAATTAATTTCAATTAATTAATTTGGGTCTTTCTTAAAGAATTATGTATTATGTATTAGTACTGGTCATCTGGTAATGTATCTAGACTATAAGGGTTCAGCTCCGAAAGAGAGGGATTTAAATAACGATTAAATATTATTGTTCAATTAATAACTTTATGTTTTAGAATACGCGTTTTATATTCTTGGTCATCACTTTCTTCTTTTTTCAATAAATAATTCTGGCGGCATAGTAACTACCGCGATACAGGGGAGATCGTTGCAATATATTTCAATTGCTTTCTTCAGTCATTTAATTAATAAGTTTAATAGTCTTGTACTCTTTTTTCATATAGTGTTTTCTTCAAACCGGAAACGGACCGGAACTAGTTAGTTTCTTGAAGTATACTTCGTGTACTTACTAGATTACAACAAATTAATAAATGAATTAACGGTTTGAACTCCATTATTCATATTTTATTTATCATTTTAATATATCTTAACAACATGGTAAGCATCCTTTTGATTTTTTCGTATTGCTCCTACATACCGCTTAATTGCCTCCGTCTGTCCTTCATTGTTTTATATTATTGTCTTTTTATTTATTTTCGTTTAATGTAACACAATTTCCTGTATTGCAATAACATCTAGATCTGTATCACATTTCGTCAACGTTCAATATTTCATGTTGTTGTCTTCTGTCACGAGTACAACGTTTTTCTGAAACGAGAACTGTGTCTTCTGATAACGTTGGACGTAAGAAATGTCTTCAACACCCTGAGGTGGAACTAGATCGTGGAGGAGCTGGTTTAGCAGAAGGTCTTTGGGTATCTGGGTAATATCATTATGAGCTACCTTGAGGGGAGGGAGGTGGTATTCGGAGATGGGGAGAGTGAAGAGAGAATGAGGATGACATGCGGGGTTTCGCAGGGCTCGGTCCTTGGGCCCGCCTTGTGCTTCTCGCATATGACGGAGTCCTAAGGATTGAGCAATCCACCGGCGTAACCACCATCCCCTATGCTCACGACTTGGCGGTGGTGGTTATGGATAGAACAATGGAGGGCTTGGAAGCAAAAGCCAATACAGCGCTTCGAAACGTGGACGTGTGTTTGGCAAAGTGCGGGTTAGAGTTGACTCCGTAAAAGTCGGAGGCATTGCTACTGGTGGGTAGGAAGAAGATGACGAGGGACCCGGAGTTAATTGTGAAAGGCCGAAGGGTCGAAGTGAAAAAGGAGGTCAAATACCTGGGTGTATGGCTAGACACTAGGATGTGGTTCAGTGTGCACATTAAGAATGCT
>OY754954.1:1446249-1571249 GCA_963576515.1 Cryptocephalus primarius
ATTCTGTTAATGGTAATATACATTTCCATATATCAGGATATATTAAACATATTTTGTATTATTTTGTAATTTATGATTTGTGATTTATGTATTAAATTAATTTGTTAATGCCAATATTGAGAAAATATAGCTTCTGTATTACAAATAATTTAATACGGTGGGCGAAGAAGAGAAGACATTATTAATTTGAAATTACATAATGGTCGAAACAGAATAAAATTAGTTCCGACTTGGTCCACGCGTAAACGAAGGGGGCGCTTGGCGCGTCGCCTGTTTTAACATTATGGTTTCCGAACTAATATCGTACCCTATGATTATGATGTCCAGTGGATTCGCCATCTTGTTATTTTCTAACGTCTTCTTCTGTCCGGGGTGGCTTTTTCCATTAGGAAGTTAGCTAGTGCATTAGTTTGGTAGAGACGAGGTCCACTTACCTGAGTCTGAGCTAAGCCTTATAATCTCTTCTTTCTAAAATTTTAGCTACCAAACAGTTGGTAGTTATTAAGAAGAGGAAAGGTATTTGCTTAGGTTGTCTCTCGAATGTTTGGTAAACTCAAGATTTTTCCCTCTGAGAAATTTCATGATTGCCTTAAGGGAATCTATGTTTAAGTTTGATAGATTTTTTTTGTGTCAAAAAGCAAAATTAAACCGGCTTTAGCTAGGTCTGTTTGAAGAGTATTTCTTTGAATTATATGTAGGGGACATTCCCAAAGGATATGGTCTAGGGATTCAGTGTTTCCGCATTCGCACTGATCACCCGCCATAATATTAAATCTACTTAACTGTTGTTTTGTACAACAATGCCCAATTCTAATTCCCATTGTTATGTGCTACCGATCTATAAAAGGACTGGTTTTGTACGATGTTTGAATGTCTTTTATGTCGAGTTTTCTATGTAGGATCGTCTGATTTGAAGGTCTTTTTCAGGCTAGTTGATCCGCTGTTTCATTGCCTTTAACGCCCTTATGAGCCGGAATCTAGGATACAGAGTAATAATAGTCCGTGTTAGATTTTAGAAAATATTTTCTTGTTGCGAGGTTTAAGAGGTCCCTCTGGGTGTCTAGTTTCGTATTTTTTAATATATCTACAGAATATTTGGGATCTGAGAAGAATTCCACCGCCAGTATAATTGCAATGAGTTCCGCATTGTTGATACTGGTTTCATTGAATAACCTTGCTGAAAATGTTTTGTTTCCAGGAGTATTATAAGGATTTCTATCCCTACTCCCTCCTTGTTTTTGGCTGCATCAGTGAAAATGAAACTGTGTAACTGGTTCCATGAGTGCGTTTTTTTCTAGAAAATCTATTATAGCATTATTTTTGTTTATGTTTAAGTTTATTATCTTGATTTTGTTTAGCTGTACATCTGATCATCGGACATTCAAAACATGTAAGGAGGTTGGTCATCTGTATTTTATCTCTATACGTCCCCATTTTAACAAAAGTTTCTAATAAATAAGACTTCACCTTTGGGTTGTTACCTTCATTGTGTTGGCTAATTGTTTCTATTGACTTAATAATAGTATGATTAACCTTTCTGTAAAGTTGTGAAATAAATTTAAACGTAACCATCTTCTTCGAAACTCCATCATAGTTTCTCCTTTTTCAGCCAATAGGACGTTGATTGGGGTAGATTTTATGAATCCGATGATGACTCGTAAAGCTTTATATTGCGTGGTGTTTATTTGTTTACCATTACCTATTGCAGAAATTTTAAAGAAGATAGATCCAGTCTATGTGAAATCTAACCATTTTATTGTACAACAAGTGAAGAATTTGTGGGTCAGCGCCCCAAAACGTTTTGGTAATGCTCCGCATTATATTAATACCTTCGCTAAATTAATTATTCGCTTTTATAACCATCTCATTTATGTGACTGTTCCAGTTGAAATGTTTATCTATTGTAAAACCTAAATATTTTATTTGGTCTATGTACTGTATAATTTAGTTTCCTAATTTTATATGTGTCTGCCTTTGGGCTCTCGAACCTTCCTTTGAAAATACAATGCTCTCACATTTATTTGTAGATAATGCTAAGTTATTTTTAAGAAGCCATTCATTTATCCGTTTCATGGTTTCGTTTGCATAATTTACTGCGTTCTCTACGTTCTCGCCTTTCACCAGTAAAGCAAAATCTTCTACGTAGGGAAGAAGTTGTTGGTTTTTTAGGAATTATTTCAAAAAGATCGTTTATGTAAATATTAAAAAGCGTGGGACTAAGTGGGGATCTTTGGGGGATACCCTTAGTTGTTTGAAAGGGACCGAGAGTAGATTGTGAATTCTTTGAGAAAATGAGCAGATTTCTGTTGTGATAAAGTTGAAGAATAATATTGGTGTATTCACCAGGTAATTTTACCGGTTCATTTTCTCATACAATTTGTACAAGTTAACATTACCATATGCATCTTGTACAGTCCGTGTGGTGAAACACGTGAGGGCGGAAATGTTGTTGTATATACTCATGTTTTTCCCGAAGTCGGTTAGATGTTCGTTGACGATTTGTTTATTTTCGAGAAACCATTCTATTTTTGTTTTGAGAATTTTTTCTAGTGATTTGGCTACGCATGATGACATCGAGCTAGCTCTGTAATTCTGAGGGATTATCTGGATCTTTTCCGGGTTTCAAAATACTTATGATTGTATGATATTTCCAGCTCACTGGGATGGGTCCTTTGGTAGGTATAGAGTTGAAAATTTCAACTAATTTTTGTTTGAATAGCTGGAGAATTTTACTTATCATTTCGGATGCGATTTCGTCTGGACCAAGAGCAGACCTTTTCTTTGATAGTAATGTGTTTTCTAAATCATCTAAAAATATAGGGGTTGCGTTATTGTTGTGTAGGGTTAAAGTGAAACTCTTGTCCATGTTACATTTGGCTAGGTTGTTACCTATCTCTTGACAAATTCGATGATTAGGAAGTGATTTGTCTACCGGATGACTTGTACCTATTTTGAAACGCTTTATGTTGTTCCATATGTTCTAATGTTAGATCCTCTGTTCAGTGAGTGGCAGAAAATCTGGAAACCTCGTTTCTTCTTAGTTTGAAAAATCCTTCTGGTTTCAGTAATTTTTTCTTGGTTTCGAGGTAATGTTTCAAAGTATAGTTTTCTTTTAATCTGTTTAATGCATCTTTTCTTTCTTTCAGAGCGATTCTGCATTCGTTGTCCCACCATAAATCTTTTGGTTTGTCTTTCATAGGTTTTTGTGTCTTTTTTGGCGATTTTATGGTTTGAAGAATTATTCTGTCCCAATGTCCATAATTTCCTGGATTGTCTGTTTCCATCCGTTTCTCTATGTCATTGTGGTACTTTCGCCAGTTAATGGCATCTTTCTGAAGTCATAGGTGAATTTTGATATGGTTGCATCTATATTATCGATTGCGACAATCGTTGGGAAGTGGTCGTTGGAACCACAGTCATTTACAACTTTCCATTTCATTTTAAGTCTGTCTGTCTGGTTTGGGGAAACCAGACAAAGGTCAATGGCGCTCTTCTTTTCTGGAAGGTTACATCTTGTACTTGTCACGTCGTTCACATATTATTCAATTATTCTCGTGTATGATTTCTTATAACATTTCTCCATTCTTATTTGTTGATAAATAATTCCAAATGACATTATGAGCATTTAAATCTCCTAATAGGACGATATCGTTATCTAATTTGCTAATTGTTTTATTGAATTATTTTTTGTTTATTCTGTTTTTTGGAGTGGAATAGACGTTAATGAAGTTAATATTGTTGACGTTGATAATATCCATGTAAAATCCTTGGTTTAGATTTTTGATTCTACTTTTAAAGTTGTATTTATTTTTAATAAGTGTAGTAATCCCTCCTTTGCCATCATATCTATCAATCCAGACTATTTGATAATTTGGCATTCGAAATACTGTGTCTTTAGTAAGCCACGTTTCATTTAAAATAATTATATCTGGATCTTTTCTCTTATTAATTCTATTGGGTTAGGTTTATTTTTAATCGCACTTCCATTGCATTACTTTGAACATGGGAAAAGCCGATGTTTTTTATTTGTTCGGGTCGTCTAGGCCGCTCCCTTGACGATCCAGTCTAATTTTGGTTTTGTATGCGCTAAATAACTTAGCTCCATACTGTTTGTCAATTATATTGAGTTTGGTTATCATTGTCAGGTAATCTTGGAATTTATTCAGGACACTTTCAGGCGATTCTTCATTTATGTGTTCCTTTAGTGTGTTCTTCAGTTTCGAAAATAAGTGTATTGTAATTTGGATTGTTCTCTCTAATGTTTTGATTAGATTCTATTCTTGGTCGTTTTGGATTCGCGACGTTTACTCTTGAGGTAGATGGAAATGATAACTCTTTATAACTCGGGTTGTTATGCCAGTTTGTAAAGTTCTGGGTCTGTGGTCTGGTTATTGACGCAAAAGATCTTTTGGTTTTATTTGATTGATTCTCCAAGTAGATCTGTCTTCGTTGTTGGATTAATGTAGAGTTTGACGTTACACTTCCTGTATTAGTGGGTATAGTTGGGAAGTCCACAGTAGAGAACTTGAAACCCCTTTCTATCTTTATATTTGATCTGATATGGGTATTTTTTGATTTGTCTCGTGAAAGGTTGATTTTTCAAAAGCCGTCGCTTTTTTTATTTAGGATTGTCTTTGAAGTCTGGGAATAATTTAGAAGTTGCTTTATGTTCTTTGGACCTAGAGTAAATATAATTTAAAAAACACTGGGCTAAGTTGTTGTCACAATTATTTTCTCCTTCGATATGGAGTTTTTTTACATAAATCGCATGCCTCTTCTGATATAATAAGAACAATCTTGTCCTCTTTTATGGTTTTTCTTGACAGTCTTCTAACCTCCAATACTGGATATGGGCTCGATAAAGTTCGCATGATACCTTCGTTGGATAATTTTGTGTCAACTGGCCTAATAATGTCTTTACATGTGACATAGTTTAAAGGAATAAATAGGTTGTACCCTTTCTCTTTGGGAATTTTGATTTTTAAAAATTGGTTTGCACTTTCATTATTCATGAATTCTACGGATAATCTATTTATTCCACAGACCATGAATATACCTAGACCCGTCTATTTACAAAATAATGTATTGCCAACATCTTAGCACATTCTAAGCGTTTTTTTGCAATGTTGCATGAATTCAGTTGACGAATTCCCTCTTATGATTTGCTTATATACTGCATTCGGTTCGCCCGTCGTACGTAAATCTGCAATGATTTTCATTTTCGTTATATGTGGCAACATCGATTCCAACTTGATGTTTATGGACGTTATAGTCTATGGCCGTTTGATTTTTCCGTGTGTGTTGTTCTGGTTAAGTATTTTTGATAAAATTCATAATGGTTAATAGGTGCATGATGTGTAAGCTATATAGCAATGAACGGAAAGCGTTCGGAGTATCCTTTCATAGGTAAATATAACAAATTATTGATGAAAGTTATTGAGGTTATGTTTCACCTCAGTGGCGTTTTATCGGTTTTTTATTTTAGGATTCCGGCAGATCCCGTTAGAAGAGATATTTGGATTTCCGTTTTGGGACTTAATAAAACTGATTATGTAACAAAATCAGCTTATATCTGCTCTAAACATTTTAAAGAGAGTGATTTTGAGTTTAAAATTGGCGCAGGCAGTGGTGCACGCAAATATTTAAAACGAGATGCCGTCCCATTGCTGATACATAATGTTTTTGAAGCTAAAAGCAGTGCAAGGTAATTAGTTTATATTAATTTATTAATTTATCGCACTAGCCTTAGAAACAACACAAATGGCGCCATTCCTTTACTAGTTTTCTTATAATGGAACTAGTAGAGTAATGAGGAACGTCTCGTTTCTAAGGCCGTATGATAAAATAGCGTATAAACCACAGAAGAGAAATGGTTATTTCCTTGGTACATAATTATATATTACTATTATTTATTACTAAAATTATTAATCTACCCTTAATGGAGTTGTCACAAATCTAATTCAAATTCAGTATAAAGCTCCTTTTGAAATAAAAAGAATTAATTTGTAAATAGTGATTCACTGCATGAAGCATAAGTGATCAAAGCTTTTTTTACAAACAATTTAAATATCTTCAAAATTTCTTTAAAAATTTCCCTATTTCCATTAACTTTAAGATAAATCTATTAAAATATTTGCAATTAAATTTAAACAATTTACTCATTGTAGTCTTCACTAAAAACAAATCATTTTAAAAAATATTTGTCATACGTGAGTTCTGGCAATTGTATTGGTTTCAGTTAAGATAGTTCAATCGAAAGTGACAACAGTTCAGAATGTGATTGAGAAAATAGTCCGGTTTTGAAAAGGTAAGAAAAAAGTATATCGAAGTATTCCAATATTGAACAATAACCGTTATGTTTTAGAAAAAGAATTGAAATTAAACATCCTAAATCTGAATTATTACAACTACCTGGACCTTCTACACATGCTATAGACCAGCATATTGAAGAAAATGTGTCATCGTCATCAACATTGACTGTTAGTACCACAGAAGAAGTTTCATTGCAAATTAGTAGTACGATCAGAAGTAAACAAAAAAGGTAATAAATGTTTGATGTTTATATCAAATCTAACATCTTTCATGCGTTCTCCTTTTTCAGAAAATATTATACTGGCGATTTAAGTAGTGGTGATTTTTCTTCACCTAGAAAAGCGAAAGCAAATTTTAGAATTATGAAAAGGACTATTTCGCGTCAGCAAAAGAAAATTCACAGCCTTCAATCTACAGTGCTATTGCTGCGGAAACGGATTACAAGTCTAAATCAGTTGTTGTCGCTACTTAAAAAGAAAGCGTATATATCAGAACCGTCCGAAAACGTATTGAGGGTAATAAATATACACTATAATATGTGATAAAAATTACTGAAAGTACATTTTTTTAGGCATCGCTCTCGGGAACTGGGGAACAAGTGTAAAACAAAATATTACAAGGGCCATCGAAGAAGAAATACACCCCTGAGCTAAGATCATTTGCTCTTACACTCTCATTTTACTCCCCTCGAGCCTATAATTATGTTCGAAAAATATTTAATAATTTGTTACCACATTCACGCACCATTCAAAAATGGTACCAATCAGTCGATGGTTCACCCGAATTTAATACAGAAGCCCTTACTGCCTTGAAAATGAAACAAGAAGAAGCTTTGTTAAGAGGTAAAGTTGTTTTGTGCAATTTAGTGCTAGATGAGATGTCAATCCGTCGACAAATAGAGTGGACTGGAACGAAATTCTGCGGCTATGTAGATATTGGTGCAAATTTTAACAGTGATATTCTCCCCGAAGCAAAAGAAGCATTAGTTTTTATGCTTGTTAATATAAATGGTGCATGGAAACTACCAATTGGTTATTTTCTTTTAGATGGTATTACTGGGGCCGAAAAAGCTGAATTAGTTACCAAATGTCTCATATTTCTATCTGAATCCAATGTAACTATAACTTCATTGACATTTGACGGAGCACCTGTTAATTTTGCCATGGCCTCTCATTTAGGTGCAAACTTTTCCGACACATCTAACTTAAATACTCATTTTACACATCCAATTACCAAAAACTCATTTTACACATCCAATTACCAAGGAAGAAGTTTTTATTTTTCTTGACCCCTGTCACATGTTAAAATTAGTAAGAAATACGTTTGGGGCCAAACAGTTTCTCAGCAATGGTCGCACAGAAATAATTGATTGGAATTTTTTAGTAAAATTAGTTGACATACAGTATCAAGAAGGCGTACATTTAGGTAATAAATTAAAAATACGCCATTTACAGTGGACCAGAGAGAAAATGAAGGTCAAAATTGCTGCTCAAACACTTAGTAAAAGTGTTGCTGATGCCTTGATGTACCTAGGAGAGGATTTAAAACTGACTGAATTTCAAAATGTTTATGCCACAGCCGAGTTTATTCGAAATTTTAATGACCTATTTGATATCTTTAATTCGAGAAACAATTTCGCTAAATACTTTTATAAGCGTCCAATGTCTCTCATTACAGCCAATCAAATGTTTGCCTTTTTAGATAAAATGGTAATTTATATAAATGAATTGAAACTCTCAAATATTTCAATTTTAACATCAGCTAGGAAAACAGGATTTTTAGGATTTTTGGTATGTATCAACAGTATAAAACAATTTTACAAAACATTTGTCACAGAAAAACAGACGTTAAAATATATACTAACCAATAAGTTGTCACAGGATCATTTGGAGCTATTTTTCGGAACCATTAGAGGAAAAGGAGGTTTTAACAATAATCCAACAGCAAGGCAGTTTGAAGCTGCATACAAAAGATTACTGGTTCACTCCGAGATGAAAGGGCCAAATACAGGCAATATTACTAATCCAGACTAACTAACTATTTTAACTTGTGGCAGTGGTCCAAAAATAACAATAGATGATCAAGGGAATAATTTATTAGTGGATAATATCGAGGATAAAATTAAAGACGATATCCGTACTCACAGTTTCTTGTCATCGACTGGTTGGGACCTGACCTTATATACTGAAGATGTAGTATCGTATATCGCTGGCTTTGTAGTAAAATCTTTATCGCCGTGTTTAACCTGCATGACATGCCAGCGATCATTAATTGGAAGTAATGATGAAAAAGAAAGGAAGACATCTCTTTTAATGAGGAAAAAGTATGGTGCACTAATACAGGCTTCAGAGGGGGTAACAAAAGTATGTACAATGGCTGAGAAATACTTTAGATTTTTCAATAAAACTACAAATATTTTTAATAAGAATGTTAAAAATGTTGTTGATTTGTTAATTTCCAACACTATGAGTATGTTCAATTCCGACGTATTCAAATTTTTTGAACATTTCATGGATGATGATCCTGTTGACGGTCACATTTCTTTTTTAATAAAGTTAATTTTACAAAAATATTTCACCATTAGAATATACCACGAAACGACAAAAAAGTTGGATATGTCGCAACAAAATAGGATAAGAAATATTATGACAAAGTCAATTTTGTTTCGTAATGAATAATTTTTTCAATTTCTCAATTTTGTTTCTTTTCAACCTTATTATTGATACGCCTATGGGCAACTGTTTGGTTCCGTATCACAATTCGTCAACGGCGGCCATATTTTCTTCCCCCCTTACACTGCGCCTATCTGTTATGTTGGCATGTAAACAAATGCTAATTTCTTATGAGAATGCCGGGTCTAGATTATATTAATCGTCTGTGATTTATTCCCTTTTTATCTACTGTTCTGACGTCTTTCAGATTGAGATCAAATATTTCTTTGGCTACACTAAAGTGGTTTAATTTGCCTACATTTCCATCCTCGGGGTTGCCTTCGACGATGACGCAAAACGGACCTATATCTCTTTTTGAATATTGTACAAAAATATTTTTCTTTGAACAGTGAGAAATGAAGGCAAGAAAGGGAACGTTAATCTCGATTTTAATTTGATTTTGTCAATTCTCCTAATAAATTGTTACATGAAATCACATGAAGATGTAGAATGCCATGTTTTGCTAATGTTATAGAATCGATTAACAATTCAAATTGTTCGTTTGTACCGTGCATTAATTGAGACAACAGGGTGAGATGATAATTTAGGATTTGATACGATTTAATATCACTTAAAGCCGTTCGTTTAATAAATTCGTTTGTGAAGTGCCGGGATGTCACTCAGGTTCGGGGCAGGTGTATAATTAAATGACGTCTACCATCAATCTGCCATAAAATGAACGAATGTTACCGAATAGAGGTATGGATAATTGCCCTACTTACAGGTCATGTGGATATGTGTACTAAGCAACAGACTTACAAATTTATGTATACTGCAAAAGAAAATAATAATAAGTACTTAATTTAATTCTATTCTACAGGGTGAAATAATGAATATCCTGATTAACGTATTATTCACATTCCAGTAAAGCAAAAAACAAAATTAACCAAACTTCTCCACTTGAATTATTTAGTCATTTTAACAATATCATCTTTAAAAGAAAATAGAAATTGAAAATGCACCTCTAGAAGTCTATTTTAGAAACGAAAACAATTTCTATGATTTTTATTACTTCATAGAAGATAGATGATAGACAAATCAAAATTACATATACCATTTACGTTCATTCATATATTTCTAATAGGGCTGTGAAACGCCCAAATGCTAACGGTTTTTAATACTGACTACAAACTTTGCAAATGCCGTTAAGAGTTTTATTATTTTATTATTGATTCCAGACTTTTTTCTAGTGTTGCTAGCAAACATTCGAAATGTGCCGATTCCACCCATAAAAATAGTCTGTATTTTTCGGCTGTCCACAGTTTGTTTTTATTATCTTTCTTTTTGTTTATTATGACTTTTTCACGAAAACCAATGATTTTTGTATTATTTGTAAAAACCTGTGCGAAAACATACATTTCTTAGGGATAAAATCAACATGCTCAATCGCGAATTACTCCGAAAATATTGACTTATCAAAAAAAAAATCATGTATCATTTGTTGCTTAAAATTGACACCTCTGTCGATTTCTGTGGTTATTTTGAGTGTAAAAATTTTCATTCCCAAGAAAAGGTGGGAGCCCAGGGCATAGGGACTCTTGGGCACGATATAACTTTTATCTCCTGAGGTATTCCCCACGTTCAGTTAAAATTTTACGTCAATTGGTTCAGCTATAAGGAACTTGGAGGCAAAAACCTTTAGCAACTGGACTATATCATTGTCTGTAATATTTTTTACATCTTTTGAAACCATTTTCATGAACTTTTTGTAACACTTTTGTAGATATTGTAAAAGTGTACACTTATTCAAAGCTCTACTAGAAGCATTCAGATTTACAAATGAAATATCCGTTACAATTCTTGAACTATTGGCCATTCTTTCTTACATTCACAAAAATAACGAATATTATTGATTACTATGAAAATTGAATTGGAATCATCGACAGCAGTTATCATGGAATATATGGGAAATATTTTTGAAATAAATACAAGTTTAATAACAGATGTATAAAAGTAGGTCCTGTTAATATCATTGTTGGGTCTTCTTACCAATCCCCCATTTGCATCAATATATACAGTAATGCAATTTTGAAGCTTTTTACACTGTATGAGAAATGATAACTGCTCAATACTGTAGTGTTTTTCACAAAAAGGAACATCTACTTCCTCAATAAATTCTTAATGAACGCCTTGCATTAACATCATATCAATAATATCGTTTTTATCCCGATTAAAATGAGAAAGTGCTTTAATTTTTCTAATAGATGGGTCTAACTTCATGTTTTGTAAGTTCCTGCCTCCCCTTAAAATTAGTTTTTTGCTTCTAAAATAGACTTTGCTTTTTTAAAGAAAAAGGGGTTTGTTTAAAGAGATTTTTTTACGTTTCCGGTTAAATAATCAGGATGATTATAATTCAGATAATACACTTCTGTCTGCTACTGACAAGCAAATTTTAAATGATTTACAGTTATAGTTATTACATTGCGCAGTTATAACAAATGCATTTCTTTTCAATGAAAATTTGAAATATTTTAATACCAAAATGAATGCGTTGTTAACATACTTACTAATTGTACTGCGGAGAACAAATGGATAATATTTTTTATTCAAGACTCCACTGTTATAGACGAATTTGAACACTTTTTCGTCTATTTCAAAACTGCCTTCGAGATAAGAGCAACTTCTATTTGGAGTAAAATTTGTTACATTTTTACAATTTTTTTGGAGGAACCAAAGAGGAATCAAAATTTGACAAATTTAAAACTTCTTTAGGAATATGAAAATTCTCTGGTGTAGTAATGTTTATAGGTGTTAAAATTTTGTTCACTTATTTTATTCAACTATTCAAACGTTGTCTTTACCTTCTTTGGATCAAGCAAGGTTGAGCTGATAAGAAATCGTTGAACGTCCTTTAGTTGACAAGTCATTTTCACAAACTTCACTATACAAATTGTGTCCGCTTTAAAGTGAGGTAGGAAAATTATTTGCAATAATAATAAATTACATATTAGCGAACTTATTGTTTTAGTTTTGGGAAAACAACGTGAAAAAGCTTAAAAATACACACGGGAAAAATTTGAAAATTATTCGTATGGAAAAATGAGATAACTTACCGTTCCGAGTCTAACCAATGCACCTGATCCATAACTTATACATTAGTTACTAAAATCGCCGCTGAATCCGGCTTCGCTCGCAGAATATGCTTACCTTCCCCGTTATCCCACTTATCAATTTAAAGAGCCATACTCTTACTGTTATTTTTCCCCCTCCTGTATAGAGATTCCTTTATTGAAAAGCTTTAAATAAGAGAGTTATCAACCAGGGTTTCCTAAAATTATTATTATCCTTATCAATATTGAAGCAGTAGTTGCTTTTTGAATTACACTTTAGATATCATTAATTAATGAGCCGATTGCTTCATCACGATTAGTTATTGTATTATTTTTATTTAAATCTGATAAAGCAAATAGTTCAAATAATTTTTTGTATTTAATTTTAGGGTGATTTTTTTGCCTTTTTTCTAATCTCTATATTTACATTAAAAGCACAGAATAGAGGAAAGTTGTCAGTTAAGACCTGATTATGTATCATGAATTTAAAATTATTACCACCTTTAACAAACATGTTATCAATACATCTCCACGTACATTTGGTCTTGCAATACTTCTAAACATTGGTAAGTATTCTGAAGCAAGCGTATTGTTTAATAACTCATCAGCATTTCCCTCAGTAAGTTTTTATTGGAATCACCAGCTATGATATGATATTAGTGTTTATCTACTACTATAACTTTACTTATGACATCAGTAAATCTAGGCTCCTCACAATTAAAACATCTATATAGAGCAGATATAAGTAATTGGTATTTTGAAAAATTTATGACTTCAATTTCAAGCACAATTTCTTTATTCACATATAGCAATATTCATTGTAACATTATTATAGTGTATGATGATATAATTAGGTAGTTTGTACGAGTAAGGAATTTGTAAAATACCAGTGTCAGTGCAGACAATTATCATAGGCAAAAAACATAGGCCATTAATAAACGCTTCAAGTGTAACTAAGTATGCATTTAGTCTTGTTATATTTACACACAAAATTATGCTATCGTACTGTGTAAGTTTAATGTTTAGATTGTCAATAGAAAAAAATTCAAGCTCGTTTGTTCTTTTAAAAATATCAAAATTATCATTAAACGCAAAGTCAAGAAGAAAAAAACAATTTATGTATATTTAGACACTAAAAAATAAATAAACCTTATATGACATACTTCTCCCACCTGGCATTATACGTTTTATACTTGACTTGGTTAGTTTATTATTGTGTGCAGATCATTCTTGATTATGCTGTTTAAATGTATTTTATTCATTAATGTAATCATCACAGTATTCACACCTTTATCATTATTATGATCCTTATTATTATCAGCTGTAGTGTCTCTATCAGACGTGTTAGCATTTTCATATATTGTGTTGCAGTATAACAGCATTCTCATAATTTTAAATTTTGGCCTTGTCGAAAGAGTTTTCTATTAAGTATACCTAGTAATGATTCCATCAGCAGTACGAAATGTTTATTTGGATTGATTAAAATATGATTATTCCAATTAAATATTTTATTAGACCAATTAAAATTTGTCATTTCATTGATTAAATTTTTGGTAATGAATACTGGTAAACAACAAAAAAGATTTGTCGTGGCATAAATAACAAAAATAATTCTGATTTTGTGCAATAAAATTTATGCATTTTATAAATAAATGATTTAAAGTTAAAAGGAATATATAAATCAAATTTAATTATAATGTCTGAAGAGCAGTATATCTTTTCATAAATATTTAATAAAAGACAGTTGTTTATAATTATATTTTGTTTATTAAAGTGTTTATTACTTATTCAATCAAATCGGTTTAATCAAATTGAATAGTTGTTATGATTATTTATTTACAAACAAATAGCATATGTGTAATGTACGCCATAAGATATCATAGATTAATTAATGATTAAAATCTCTCGACAGTCTTCCTTCGAACAACACTTCTGAAGCTTCACCAGCGATTTCGTTGGAATACTATCATTTAAGTCTTTTTTGTACAAAAATATCTCTACCTTCACAATGGCGCTAATAATTTTTTATTATTATAAAGTAACTGGGTTTTTAAAAAATGGAGTGGCTAATTTCACCTCATTAATCTAGGACAAGTTATTTTCATTTTAAATTTGCGTAAAAATGTACGTTTTTCGAATATTTACACAAGAAGTAACTGTAAGAAGATATTAGTTATTTATAAGATAAAATATGAGTATTTTACTGAAAATAACTTTTTTTACATGTAACAATTAATTTTGGTAATTAACTCTTCCGCTATAAGTTCATTATTCTGTCGACAATATTGTCATAAAGAAAAGAACTCCGGGATAAATACTTACAATTTTGCAAAAAGTATTGCATCAATCGATTTAATATTTTTATGAGATATTGAGTATTACGAACTACACCTTTTCACGCAGTAACAAATTCATAAGTTGTTTTTTGCAGATGTTATTGTTTATTGCGTAATATATTAACTTTAACGGTTTTTTGATACTACCTAAGCAACAAATTACTTTTATAAAACCGACTTTTATAAACCGTTATTTTGAACCCTTCTTATATAAACTTTAATAATGGTAATTTAAAAATTGTTAGTATATGTTATAATTTTAACTTATAGGCCAAAATGTGCAAAATCATCGTATTTTCGTCTTTTAGTTGTTAATAATAATAAAAAAAACCTTAACGAAATCATTGTAGATAACACTTAGATTTCGTTTCTATAGGCCAACTGTATCTAAATCACCCGTCCATTACATCTCTGCCGTAGTCACCAAAGGGATATTTTTTTGCTTATTTCGTTGGACGAACCGCTAACTCATCAGTCAGCGTATTTGACGTTTCACCAAGAGCTCATTTTTTTAGAAACGGTTTTGAATTTTTTGACAGCGAAACTTTGATCTTTGAACATTCAAAAAATTTAGTTTTTTTCTTAATTACTATATCCAAAGCTCCAGGAATTTTTTAAACAAAGCGATTAACTCGGCTCATAACGGCCGTAGAAAATTTTCTATTGTTTTTGATCTCCCCATAACTTGGTTTGGTAGTATAAGAGTTCGTCTTCAGTTGGGTATGGCGAAAATAACCGAAAATAAGTGTCGTATTTACTATAGTATAACATTGCAAAGATACGAGTAAGGCTCTGGAATAAACAAATTCAATTTTACGAGAAACTATTTTTTTAGTTTTTGAACACTTTGTTTAAATTTTATTAACAATTTAAAACTCACTATTTTTAATGATTTCTTGCAGTTTTCTAATAAATAATAAATAAAATAAATAAATATTAAAATAATAAATAAATAATCGATACTACTTCTGTAATAGCTCATTTTAAAGAGTTTTTCAAGCCAACAAGTAAATTGATGCTAATATGTTTCGATTAACCCTTACTTTTTGAGAAGAGAAAAAAAAGTTCATAATTGGTAACCAATAATCGTTAATAGAAAATTGTAAAAATTTTACTCATAGTTTGTATACGTTTTTATTCTATACCCCTACTTTATGAGGAGAAAATGTGATAGTTCTAAGTTCCTTTATTGTTCTTCTAGATGTTTCAGAAAAAAAGTATGCAACACTACTCACACAAATTTTACATACAACCACAGACGATTAATATAATCTAGATCCGGCATTCTCATAAGAAAGTAGCATTTGTTTACATGCCAACGTAGCAGATAGGCGCAGTGTGAGGGGGGAAGAAAATATGGCCGCCGTTGACGAATTGTGATACGGAACCAAACAGTTGCCCATAGGCGTATCAATAATAAGGTTGAAAAGAAACAAAATTGAGAAATTGAAAAAATTATTCATTACGAAACCAAAATTGATTTTGTCATAATATTTCTTATCCTATTTTGTTGCGACATATCCAACTTTTTTGTCGTTTCGTGGTATATTCTAATGGTGAAATATTTTTTTAAAATTAACTTTATTAAAAAAGAAATGTGACCGTCAACAGGATCATCATCCATGAAATGTTCAAAAAATTTGAATACGTCGGAATTGAACATACTCATTGTGTTGGAAATTAACAAATCAACAACATTTTTAACATTCTTATTAAAAATATTTGTAGTTTTATTGAAAAATCTAAAGTATTTCTCAGCCATTGTACATATTTTTGTTACCCCCCCTGAAGCCTGTATTAGTGCACCATACTTTTTCCTCATTAAAAGAGATGTCTTCCTTCCTTTTTCATCATTACTTCCAATTAATGATCGCTGGCATGTCATGCAGGTTAAACACGGCGATAAAGATTTTACTACAAAGCCAGCGATATACGATACTACATCTTCAGTATATAAGGTCAGGTCCCAACGAGTCGATGACAAGAAACTCTGAGTTCGGATATCGTCTTTAATTTTATCCTCGATATTATCCACTAATAAATTATTCCCTTGATCATCTATTGTTATTTTTGGACCACTGCCACAAGTTAAAATAGTTAGTTAGTCTGGATTAGTAATATTGCCTGTATTTGGCCCTTTCATCTCAGAAACTCTCTTTATGTTGAACTTTTAGACAGGGTTTTTAAATAGCGAAATTCTACACGTGAGATGTTTATTCTGCAAGGCTAACAGCAATAGTCTGAAAATCTTTTCTAGTTAACTCATATTTATAATGTAAGAGAGGAAATGCAAGCTAATCTGTTTACAGTGCAAACTAGGCAAATACAATGTCCTAACTCCTCCGGGGTTAGATGACAATTATGGGGTGAAACCAGAGTTTGAAATCAAGGGGAAGGCTCTTGGGTCCTTGTCCAGAGACGTGCAGGCTTCTTTGTTCTTCTTGAGTGTTTCTTCTTAATAAAAATCTTGTAAATCATATAGACGGCTACAAGAATAACTAAGACATATAATAAGACGGTATAAACTAACATTTTGAAACTGTATGATGGGTGATTCCAAATTTTCAATATCTGACTTACCATTTTGCAAAACACTCTGTATATTGTTCAGTTCGTCAAGTTTAAGGGTATCAATTAAAACCGGTTTGTATGTTGATTTATCGAATACATGGTCGTCTTTTTTGTAACTAATTTTAGGAAGTTAAATGTTTTTGTAACTTTGAATATCAGTTTTAAAGGTTCTCAATAACGTATTTTCAATTAGTACTTCACAGGAATTATCTAGTTCAATTAAATAAGTTCCGTTTAAAGGAATATTATCTGTGATTCTAACGCACTTTTGCAGGGCAACTAAACTGTGTGATGTAATGACAATCTATTGATTTTCTTCGATCTTCTGAATCTTGACATCGTTGATCACGGCAGGAACTTCTTAGCAGTCGTTAGAAGGATCTGTAAATCTTAAGAGACATACTTCGCAGGGGCCATTCGGCGAGATTTTAAGCTTTTGAACGTTTTGACAAATAAATTCGTCCTGAACTACTTCGTTACATTTGACGTCGATGAATGCATATTGGTGCTCCTTTAAGAGGAGAAATTTGGAATGGGGCAGTATGGTTCGAAAAGATGTTGCTAGGGGTGTGGGTAGAGAATACAGGTGATAGTAGTTATAATCATTATTTTCAACAATTGGGATTTCTAGTATAAACACGATGTTATTGCCTTAACTGTATCCTTTAGGTTCGATTACCTTTTCGAATAGAAGAATATTATGTAATGATAATTCAAATGGAAATTTCATGTTATGATTTAAATTTTTACTAGCTGCTAATATTTCCGAGAACATCTCAATTGGATCGGTTATTGCATTATGAAGAATGTTAAGTTTCGAAAAACTAATGGGTGTTTGTATTTTCTCTAATATATCGTACATAATTTGGAAATTTATAACAAATTGTGAGACGACGCGCTCTAAAGAAAAATAGTGTAACATCGATTGTATCTCTTCGGTACGAGAACGCAATATTAATTGATTATGAGCTAATAGATTGGAATAATTTTCAAAATTTTGAATAGAGGATTTAATAAGGTAATTTGATGTTCGACTAAAGTTTTTATCTTGTTTTGGTTGTTAGAGAGAGAAGAAATTGTTTTATCATACCTTTCTGCATCGCTTTGGTCTAAGTTACCTGTTATGAACTTGATAGCGGATCCTATTCCAGTGAAGGGGATTTAATTGGTTTAATTGAAGTGTTATTTTGTTCTCTATTATTTGGATTAAGTGATACGAGTTGTGAAATTCCTCTTTGAAGCAAAAGAATTTGGGTTGTTTAGAGAGGGAGTTATTAATCGTATTGTATTGCTCTTTAAGTGTTAAAAAGTTTTGTGTAAGGTTCGTTATATCAATGACCTATACGAATGTCCAAATATCGGTTTTAATATGTGCGGTTCCTAATTCAAAGTGGAGGATTCCCCGGATTTCATTTAGTTTATGGTACTGGGGTGAGCCTCGTTTTGCATCGGTGTTCCAGAAGATGAACCTGCAATAGGAGGTTTCTTTAATTCTTTAATGTGTACGGTCTCTACATGCAACTTTAATTTTTTATGTTTTATCATTTGTCTACAAATTTCCACGCGATTTTTATCAAGTATTTTCGTTGTTTGATAAGGACCTAGAAATCGTTTGTCCTTTTTATTTCTTTTGTAAGGGTTCGCCTTATACACTGCCTGTCTGAGTTTAAATTCTTGGTTAGTTTTGCCTTGGTCATTTCTTTTTTCGATTATTTTGTTCTTTTGCTCTACTAATTTATTTTGGACGTTTTTATAAACGTGTTCTAATTTCTCTTGATGGTCTTTAACATAGTCGGCGTAAAAGGTGTGTGGTAAAAAGATTTCGTTAGGATTCCTGGAGTCAGTGTGTCCGAAAGTAAGTTCAAAAGGAGTGAAATTTGTTGAGCTGTGAATAGAATTGTTGTATCCGATTATTGCGTAATCCATTAAATCGTTTTCGTCTGGATAGATGTCTCGTAAAATTCGTAGATGTTCGATTAATGTGGAATGGAAACGTTCTGCTATGGAGTTTGATTCGTGATGGGCCGGTGTTGTAAAGTGTTTTACTGTAAAGTCTTTAACTGTTTCATTATGAAATTCTCTACCTTGGTCTACAATTATTGATTGCGGGACGCCGAAAGAGGTGAAATATTTTATTAAGGCTTTGCTAATGTGTATAGCTGTTTTTCCGTCTATGAAAATTGCTTGCGCGAATTTTGTGAATGCATCCGTTAGAGTCAAGTAATTTTTACCGTCGTAAACGAACACGTCCATGTGAATAATTTGAAAAGGCTTGGAAGCAGTTTCGGTGAGCATTAGTGGGACATATGGGGTTTGCCTAGAGTATTTATTTTTTTGACAAATACTGCACGAGTTAATATAATTCGTTACGGAGACTTTCATATTTTTCCAATAATAGTTTCTGCGCAATCGCTCTAAAGTTTCGTTTATGCCTCTGTGAGTGGTCTTACTTTCGTGATAGTTTTTTAACAAAAGAATTTGTTCTTCCTCATCTGAAACTGTATTTACAAGTTTGGTACATTTAACTAATTTAGGTCCATGCTTTGAAAAGTGTTTCAAATACACGGCATTAAAATCTTGATACAGATTTTCTTTATTAAAATGAAGGTAAAATGTGGTTTTAGAATCAGTGAACTCTTGTAAGAATTGTAAGAAAGATTTTTACTTTTATCACATTATGGTTTTCGTAAGTTTCGTGGGTGATGTCAATTTTAGGGTGCAAGTTCGGATAAACTAAAATTTGTTGAGTTTTGTTATTTACAATTTCGTCTAGAATTGGTATACCGTCGTTTGTAGACTCAGTTGCAGTTGAATGTTGCGTGGATATTTCGGATTTGGTCGGGTTAACTGTCCAGTTAGGTTCGGGGGTTGTTAGGGAATCTCGAGTGTCATTTTGCAAGAATGGTTGAATTTGTACGTCAGATAAAATTTTAACTTTAGGAGGCGGTGGTTCCGTTGGAATATTTTCTGCCATATCTCTTAAGTATTCTAAAATATCGTTACCTGAGTCACCTGCATTGTTCATTACCGATTCGGTTTCCAAAGCGTTAATTTTAATACGCGAAAGACAATCTGCGTTCGTATTAGATTTTCCTTTTTTGTAAATGATCTGTTAATCGAATTGCTCTAATTTTAATCGCCACCGTACCAACTTTGAATTCGGTTCTTTTAAGCTAAATAACCACGATAACGGTTTATGATCAGTGTATATGAAAAATTTCATTCCGTACAAGTAGGGACGAAAGTGTTTACATGCCCACACGATAGCTAGGAGTTCTTTGTCTATCGTCGAGTATTTGGTCTCAGAGTCGTTTAAAGTCCTAGACGCGTACGCTACTGGCTTATCGTTAGGTACATTGCCTTGTGATAATACGACGCCTATTGCAAAGTTGCTAGCGTCAGTCGTTAAAACAAAAGGTTTCGTAAAATCTGTATACTGTAACGCGGGGTCGTTTGTCAAAATTTCTTTACAGATTTGAAAACAATTTAGAAAGTCTCTATCTTGAATTATTTGACATCCCTTTTTTAAACATTTTGTCATTGGCATGGTGATTTTGGCAAAATCTCGAATAAAACGTCGGTAGTAACCTAATAATCTGAGAAAGCTTTTTATTTCAGTCTGAGTTTTGGGAATAGGAAAATTTTTAATCACTGAAATTTTGTTTGGATTTGGCTTAACACCATCCGGAGTTATAACATGACCTAAATACATAACCGTTTTTTGTAAAAATTCTGATTTGTCTAATTGTACCTTTAAATTGTATTGTCTAAGTCTATGGAATACAGTTTTCAGTCGATCGATGTGCTCCTGAAGGGAGGTACTGTAAATTAATATGTCGTCCAGATAAACAATGCAAGACTCGTCGGTTAATCCTCTTGAGACGTTATCCATGACTCTTTGAAATGTCGAGGGGGCATTTTGCAACCCGAACGGCATTCTTTTAAATTGAAAATGACCTTGTGGGGTGCTAAAAGCGGTTTTTTTCTACATCATTAGGATCTACTTGTATTTGGTGGAAGCCGCTCGCTAAATCTAGTGTGGAAAAATAGTTTGCTCTGCCTAACCTGTCTAAAATCTCCGTTATGTTAGGTAGAGGATATTTATCATCTACCGTTCGTTCGTTCAGTTTGCGATAATCAATTACGAGACGCCACTTTCCTCCACGTTTAGGGACAACCCATATAGGAGACGAAAATGGGGACGTCGAATGTTCGATAATACCATCGTGTAACATTTGTGATAGCTGTTTCTTTACTTCTTCCCTGTGAATTTCGGGGAACCTGTATGATTTTGTATAGATCGGAGAGTCATTGGTTAATGTTATCCTGTGTTTTACCTGATTGGTGAAACTTAGCGGAACGTCTTCGCAATAAAAAATATCCCTATAGTCATAACAAAGTTCCCTGAGAGTTTCTTTTTCTTCTTTGTTACAATGGTCGAGTCTAATGTTTTTCAAATTTGGTTTCAATTTGTTGTCTTGTAAATTGGTTAATTCTAGATTGGGGTCGGTTTCAAATTTGTCCAAAAAGTTGACTACTAAATTCAAGGTTTCGATATCAAATGGTTCACAAATATCTAATTTAACTGGATTTTCTTTAATATTAGTAATGGTCGTGGTAGCAAAATTATCTAACACGGTTACTAAAGCTTTGGGCATTTCAAGACCATTTCCAAAATTCTGATAACTAAGTATTCCTAATCCATTTTTTTGTTTAACTGGTATTTTTACCACTTGTTGACAACGACTTGGTACTATAATAGAATAATTTTGTAACTGATCTTTTTTTCTATTCGTGTCGAAAATCAACGGAATGACAGCATTGGGAGTAACAATTTGATTTTTACTGACATTTATTTCTGCTTTTAATTGTTTTAACAAGTCGACGCCTATGATTCCTTCGAATCTATTACTAACTTTAAAAAGATAGAATTTATGAAATTCTGGCAAGTTAAATATTGTAAATAGGGGAATATTCGCCACTTCATCGTGATAGGAAATATCGTGAGCGGTTTTGGTTATTGAAGTTTTCTTGAAAAATATAATTTCGGTAAAATTAATGTGCTAAATCGGGATCGATTAGAGATTTTGAGCTTCCTGTATCAACTAAAAATCTAGCATTAAGTTCTTTAATTTCAATGTAAGGTAGATTTGCTTTCAAAGCATTAACTAGTATTAACGTCGGGTTGGTTGAATTCTGAACCTGCGGAAAATCCTGACGTTCTTCGGTTTCATTTATCTGAGTCTGCTGGGAAAAAGTAGCGGGGTCGTAATCTGTGTCGTTGTTTGCGACATGAGTAGCTTCATAATTGTCCATGAGGTATTGAGTTTCAGCGAGATAAGGATTGTAAACGTCCGTGTGATACAAATTTTGATTATACTCGTAATCATGAGAATTGTCGACGTGATTATATTCGTTAACTTGTTGGTATTGATAAGGGTCATTAATGGTTTGATTGAAAAGTTCAGTCGCAATGAAATTTGGCTTCGATTGAATTCTCGAATTACTGGATGTTGTATCTATGGGTTCCGGTTGATCATTACGAGAGGTATTAGGTCGATTGAGTTGAGGTTGAGGAAAACTTCTCTGATTTGGGGGTTTCTTTGATTTTGGAAAAATGGGTGGAGACGAGTAGGGAAATTATTGTTAGAGTGCCAGTTGTGTGAAGCATTAGGCTGATTAGGTCTGAATTGCTGGAAACTCGGAAATGGGTTCCGTCTAACTTGCTGAAAATTTAGAGAATGGTTACGTAACGTAACGTTTGGTTCAAATACGAGACGAGGGGTGTGTGTCGTAGGGCGAACATGACTAAAATTCGGAATAAATGCTGGACGGATTCCGTAATTTGAATTAATTGTGGGAGTAATTCTTAAACCAGGCCTAAATGAAACATTAGTATTTGGATTATTTGAACTTCTAATAGAATATAGAAAATTTTCTTCAATTACCGAGCACATGGCGGTCTCTAAATCTTTGGGTGACCTTAGTCAAACATTAGTTTGGATGGGAAGCGGTAAACCTCTGATAAACGTTTTTAAAGCTAAATCATCATAATTTTTTTGCCTTAACTTACGTCCTTCTGACATTTGTATTGAATTTAATTTTGAAGTAATAAGACTTGTCGAGTCTTGACATCGCATACCACAATTGTATGGTGTTGCATTTTTGTTCGGTTTAAGATTGATTAGATCCTGAACTAAACAGTCAGTATTACGTTGATCTCCAAAACTTAATATTAAAGCTTCTTTAATTTCATTCCAAGTTTTAAGCTCTATACGAGAACCAATCAATATTTGCGCTCTGCCAGTTTACCTACAACGGCTTGCAATAGAAACGAATTCAACACGACATCGGTTTGACTCGCAAATGCAGTGATGAGACTCTCACAATTAGTTATAAAAATTGTTAAGGTATGAGGGTTTCCATCATATGAAGGAATAGAATCTACGTACAACTTAAGTAATTGATAATTAACTGGAGTAGTAGCCATTTCTATACGTGAATTACTTTGGGTGTTCTGTGATTGACTTACTTGTAACTTTTTTCCGATTAATCCTACTGATTCGTCTAAATCTGATTCGCTCATGAAATTTAAGCAATTACTCTATGAAATAGTCTACTTATAACTACTAAAACTTTGTGAAAAAGGTTAAAAGATGGGAAAATTTTAGGAAAGAGCACTTACGCTAAGATGGTTATCTTCATATTCTTTCTTCCTATCCTAATTCCTGTGGGTTCGGACGATTTGTATTCTTCTCCCAGTGGGTGTAGTTTTCGTTCGTCTTTCCCTGGAGTACTCTTGTGTCTCGGAGATAACTGGAACTGTTCTTTCACTTCCCGATTTTCACTCGAACAGCGAAACAGTCGTCGATTCGATATTCACTCGAATTAACAGTTTTCACAGATTTTGATGGTTCTTCCGGTTAGTCGTTGAAACGATTAAATTGTCCGTTCGATATGTGCAATTCCCGAAAAATCCTACTGACTGCGCCAATTATGATGTTGAACTCTTAGACAGGGTTTTCAAAAGCGAAATTCTACACGTGAGACGTTTATTCTGCAAGGCTAACAGCAATAGTCTGACAATCTTTTCTAGTTAACTCATATTTATAATGTAAGAGAGGAAATGCAAGCTAATCTGTTTACAGTGCAAACTAGGCAAATACAATGTCGTAACTTGCATATGATCTGCTGGGTTCCAGCCTGTGTTGCCTCCTCTGTAGCCGTAAGCTGTGTATTTACCATCTTCTGCTTCAGAGACGTCGGACGATCTTAATCCTTTGCAACCTTTGAATCTCATTGTTCCCATCAATAGCAGTTGTTTTTGAGCAGTATGAAGTTAGCAGCCAAAATTTCAGTAGCCAATTTTTCAAAGTGAAATTTCTAGCAGCCATTTTACCAGTAGGGTTTCGACAATGACATGTAAAATTACAATTCTAAAAATACTTTTTTGGTATCAAAGAATTGATTAATTAATATGGTAGTAGACAGTCAACTGTAAAATGTTGGTCGACTTGTAAAGGCGATAAAATTTGTATTGAATCTTATTCGCTCACCGTTAAATCGTATGAATATTGAATAATTTTTTTCAAATCAATAGAAAAAACAGCCAGGTTGCCCTTTAGCACAGACATCAATATGATGTTTGAGAAAAATCTGTCAGAAACTGATGTATTTGCAGAGGGTCTAAGGAGATAAAACTGATATTCGAAGTCATTCTCGCTCCATTAAATGGTATGGTTATTGAATAATTTTTTTTTCTAGTGGATAAAAAAAGGCTAGGTTGCCCTTAGGTGTACACATGATATACACATGTACTTATGATAGTGAAGAATAAACTGTAAAAAGATGATTTATTTGCAGGTTATCTAAGGGGGGTGAAATTCCTATTTTAACTGGTTCGCAGAATGTTACACTATATTTTTATTGAATAACTTTGTAAAGTTGATAGAAAAGTATTTCAGGTTACCCTTTTGCACACACATCAATATGATAATAGAATATGTACTTCGGAGACAAGATTTTTTTTTCTATTGACCTGGTAAAAAACTAATTCAACATCCATACCATTTAACCCTGGGCGAACCATAAACAAGAACACAGAGCTGATTAATTCCATAAATTTAAAAAAGGTAATACCAAATTTAGTAGATAATTTAGGGATAAGTAAATATCATATCTAAGGTCATGAGAGGTGAGCTACAAATTAATAAGTAACGTTGAGAAAAATAATCTGGCAAGATGCATAATACTTCATACACCAGATGTTACATATCAAGTTACATAACAAAATCTGAGTCAATAAAGAAACATGAAATGGTTTGGAAATGGTATTAGATACAGCGGTCAAGAGAAAGAACATTTTGTGCCTGGGCGGATTGGGATTAATCGAACTATTAAAGTAACGAATCAAAATGGGCGTCAAAATTTAGTGTTTTTAATGTTATAAAAAAATGTTTTTGTGTCTCATTGAATTCAGCTTCCATGTTTTAGTACAGTTTTCAATTTTTTTTAGTTATTCTTAATGCCCGGGTATTATGGTGGTAAAAATGTTATAAAATGGCAATCAAAAGTTTAAAACTAGCAGAAACAAGTAAGAATCGTTAATATTCGAAAAAAAAAGGTTTGAAAGTGTTTTCATCGTGTATTAATTCAATATTACATATTTACACACATACGTATATTATGTTATAGGTACACACATATGTATATTATTAATTATTGAAATTTGCAACATCTCCACACTCACTGTTGTTAATGGGGCCTATTTAAATATGTCAACAATGTTTGGATCATCATCTAATTTTACTACCTCACCACCAAAGTCTACAGGATATTTATAAATTCAATCAAAACCAGTGTTTTTACTGAAATTATCTGCAAGTATTATATTTAATTGTTTCCGATTTTCTACAGTACTTATCTTGGGCAAATTTTATTAAACATATTGTGCAAAACTTCTAATTTTTTTATTATGCCTGGTAAAAAAACGTAAGTGGGTTTTGATAAACGCCAATTTGGCACTGCAAATTGGAATTATACGTTTTACTTTGTTTACTCAAATTACTTCATTGTCAATTTCAGAAACTACTTTTAAAAAGTTGTCAACATTAGTAGCATAAAACACTGCCTACCTTTTGCAACCAGGTATCGGTGATTCCTGGTTCGGGTGAAGTGTACTTGTACAACAGAGAAATTAAATTTCCAGTATATTCAAAGGAAATCTGGGAATTACATAAAATGTCGAAAATAGCAAACCATGGCAGTAACATTTCAAAATGACCAAAGTGGCACTCATGGCAAAAGTAATCATTAATTATAAAAAACTGAACAAAATTCGGTCACGTTTGCAAAATAATTTTATTTGTATGTTGTTGATGAAACGACGGATGTACGCGGTCAATATAAAGCAAATTTGTTAGATGGTATGTTGTTCGAAAATTCTGCATCTGAATCTTATTTAATTGCTGTTGAAGAACTAGAAAAGGCAGATTATGTAACTATCAGTAGGTTTATTCAACAAAGTTTAACCGATCTATATTTAGTATATCGATGTATACCATTTAATAAAATCGCATTGATGTTAAGTGATGCTGCGTCAAATATGGCAAAAGCTGGAAATCACCTAAAAGTATTTTACCCAAATTTAATTCATTACACTTCTCTCGCTCACGGTGTAAACCGAATAGCAAAAAAAAATACCAGAGTATTTTCCGTTAGTAAATGATTTGATAAATAATATGAAAAAGGTTTTTGTTTAGGCTCCTTAAAGAGTACAGATATATAAAGAAACGTTACCTGATGCACCATTTTGCCTCCTAAACTTTTCATTACACGATGGGATACTTGGCTTGACGCTGCGTTGTTTTATTTTAAATACTTTTCCCAAATAAAGGAAGTAATGTCAACATTTGACGATCATTCCTCTGTAGCAATTGAGGAAGCGAAAAAGATTTTACGTATCACTAGGCTGAGCCTAAACTTAAATTTAATAAATGAGAACTATAATATAATTTGTGAAACCTTGACAAAATTAGAAAAAAGTAAAGTTCCCTTAACCGATTCCATTCAACTAATCGAAAATTTATAACTAAACGTTGATAAAACTAAGGGCAGCGTTGGTCAACAAATTTCAAAGAAATTAGAAGACGTGTTATGTAAAAATGAAGGTTTTACTTTATTAAGTAATGTTTCGAAGATTCCAGATGGAGAATTTTCAAGTGACGTGAATATATTCGCAATCGTGATCGCAATATTCATAATATGTAGTTTTTAAATTAAAGTAGTTCTTTATAGTTCATAACTAGATGTTAATTTTTAGGTACCTTAAGTATTTTGTATAGCGACAATTTACTACTATACCCTGTCAAAGAATGAGGCGAAGTAATAAACCGATTATTTCGCAGCTAACCAGAGGCGTTCTTAAAGAAATCAACGAATATTAATAAATGAATTAAAATTGTCTATGTAATGTTGAGTTTCCTTAAAACCGGTATAATTGATTTATTAAAAGGTAGGTATTACGACCGCGATTGTTATCATCTCAGGAACGCTGCCCTTTTTATCTGAATTGTTGTTAACTCGTCATTAATATAACATACTACAATATTGGAAATCGGTATTTTTTATAATATTTTACGGTAATGTTTTTTTTCATACTGTTTGTCTAATAAATCCTCGGGATATCGAAGAGATATGAACATTTCCTACCGAAGTACAAAAGTGGGTGCTGTCTAATCGAGGTGCAGATAAATACTAAAGTTCGGATTATGTGATTAACTATTCCAAGAAGGGACCAAACGGCTATTATTTTCTCAGTAATTCTAGGTAAGTTAAAGGAACTGATTGCGCTTAATGCTTGCGTTAACATATCAGGTGGTTATGTGTATAAGATCGGCCCATTTATTCCATTTAAGCCTAAGACAGTAGTCAGTCAGCATTGCTTATAGACGTGTACGTGTGTGTGATTAGACAGACTTTGACAGTGACTTTCCTGTGTGTTCATAGTGGTATTTTTAAAGTACGGAGATACGTATTGGAGTATGGAGAATTTACCAGGACCATCGAAACGCCCAAAATTAGCGCCGTTCTCAGTTAATGAGAAAGTTCTAATTTTGAATTGTTTCGATTCCATCAAGAAACAAAATTTAGATGCGAGTGTGGATAAAACCGTGGAATTAACCGCTGCGATGCTGAGAGTTGGTAAGACATCAGTGTACAGGTTATTAAAAGAAAGAAAGAGTGGCCCTGTTCAACCGGAGAAAAAGTCTCCAGGACGTCCGAAAATTTCCTTAGACGAATTTCTAAAAAGGGGACTACGTCGAAAAGTTCACGCTTTCTTTTTCCGCAACGAACTTCCAACACTAGATAAAATTCTATTGTCTGTCCAAGAAGACGAGGACTTTCCAAAAATGAGCCGATGTACATTATGGACGATTTTAAAGGATTTGGGATTTCGATGGAAGAAGCACAATAGAAAATCTGTATTGATGGAAAGAGATGACATCATTGTGTGGAGAAGAAGTTACCTGCGCGATATTCGAAGGAGTAGGCTAGAAATGAAAAAAAATTTTCTATCTGGACGAAACTTGGATTAACGCAGGACATTCCGTACCAAAATTTTGGCAAGATACCAGTGTAACTAATCGAAGGCAATCTTTTCTAGAAGGTTGGTCCACCGGTTTAAAGCCTTCGTTGGGTAAAGGGCGACGGCTTATTATTACCCACATTGGAAGCGAGGATGGTTTCGTTGAAGGGGGAGAACTAATTTTTGAATCAACTAAGACAGGAGACTACCATGAAGAAATGACTGCGGACGTGTTTGAAGAATGGTTTGGTCAAATGATCGATCTAATTCCGAATGGTTCCGTAATAGTTATGGACAACGCTAGTTACCATTCCCGATTAGAAGAGAAATTACCAAATAGCTCTTGGCGAAAACAACGTATCGCAGAATGGTTATCCTCGAAAAAGATCCAATGTGCCGAAAACCTATTAAAAGTAGAACTCTTGCGTTTAGCCAATTCACGTAAAGGTGATTTTAAAAGGCACGTCGTCGATGGATTAGCCAAGGCGAAAGGAATAACAGTGGTTCGGCTTCCTCCGTACCACTGCGACCTGAATCCCATTGAGCTAATATGGGCACAAATAAAAGGTGACGTGGCGAGGACAAATACAACGTTCAAATTAGCAGATGTCAAAAATTTGCTTAAAGAAGCAATATGTAAAGTTTCCAAGGAAAATTGGCGGAAATGCATAAATCACGTTCTGAAAATAGAAGACCAAATGTTTCAGTTAGATAACATTTCGGAGTCGTTGATAGAACCAATTATTATCAACCCAAATGATGATTCTTCTTCAGATTCCGATGTTTGGGAAGAATTCGACGATGACGACGACGACTGAGGTTACCAAGGAGAAGGTGACGGCTGGGAAAAACTTTTCATAAACTGGCCCTTCTCAGGGCCGCAAAATTTCATAAATTAATGTACGACCATACATGTACTGACGTGTTGTCTTTCTTTCCCTCTCTATCTCGTTCAAGCGCGCGCCCACACACAAACACACACACACACACGCACGCACGCACACACACACACGCGCACGCACACGTAATTTTTTCAGTTATCGATTATTGCACATTTCGTCATTTTTCCCGACCGTACGCCAGTGAGTGGTTCTTCGCATGTGTCGAGACGCACAAAATAGCAGATGTTCAGGGAGAAACACTCGTAATATAAAGAGATTAGGGGAGGTAGCGTGCAAAACATTAGAGAACTCGACACATTTAGTGGGTGCCACCTTGTATCGGTTTTGCATTTATAATGAGTTTTTATTACTTCGCCTCATTTTTAGACAGACTATAGCCAATTCACTAATAACTAATATTGTTCTGCTAATGTACATAAACTGTAATTACCTGCAATAAAATCATTAAGCTAGTGTAGAAAAAGGTATATTTTTTGCCTACATATCATATTTTTCAATTTTTCTGCATACAAATCCGAGCTTTAATTATTACTTACCACTGCAAAAGTTTATATCCAATAAAAAGTTCTAGTAACAATCATTTAAAACATGAAACTAGCTTTAAAATGACGTTTTAGAAATGTTTATAAAAATTTATTAGAAAAACTAAAAAAAAATAGTTTTTCCTATTGCATCCATTAGTATTATTGCCATAGCCCTGTTTTGCAAAAAGTTCCAGTAAATAGATTTAAGAATATCATGAAAAAATGGTTTGAAATGAAAGATTTACATAACCTTTACATAATGACAGCAGCCGTACAAAATGTCAATATGAGTGGTTCCCAATTTATTTTCTATGAACAGTTTCAAATTTTAACAGACATTTTACAGTAAACAGAAGAAAATTGCCCAGGCAATACCTAGAAATGACCTCAATCGCGGGATTTTTCTAAGACATTATAAGCATTATTAAATAAAACGTCAAAATGCGAGCCCTACAATAAAGTAAATAATAAGTAATAAAAGCCAATTTTAAAGAATATGATTTAAGAAGTAATAGTGTGCTATGTAACAGATTTATGCTGAAAATTGGTAGTTCCAAAGAAATTCGGTTGAAAAATTATTAAACCGACTACAATGTTTGCTGGTAATTTTGCTTTCGACACAATTCTACAACGAATCCAAAAAATTCTTGGTTTTTAAAAGTGTCGCTGTATTATAACGAAACATATAACTGATTGTTTATCACTCTTGTATCGCAAGGTTCATTCTGAGACGAGATCTGTATTCAACAAATAAGTTTGCTAACACGTTACACGCTCTTTTATATTGACTATTTGTTTACCTAATTTAAATGAAATACCCAAAGTTAAATTACACTGAAAACCATTTCTAAATTTATTCTGCCATTGTAGATATTAGCTCGCAAAATTTATTGGCAATATTTGTAACGACTCATTAAATTTTTGTTAAATGTTAAAGGTGTGACTGATAAAAAACCTCTATTTTAAAAATTGTGAAAGAGGTGTTTGTGATGTTTGAAAGGCCTAGTGGAATACGAAGTGGTATGGAAGGAACTGTTTCATCCTTCAGCTATATTTAATAATTCTAGTAAAAATCGATAAATTCTTTTGTTCGTATCACCAGTTAGATATGGCACGCATTGAGGGTTAAGTAGAAAGAGTGAATCATACAAAACTGTACATAGAACAAAGGCATACATAGGCAAAGATTTTAAGTGTGATTCACAAAACAACTATCTAAATGTAAACGTGTACAGATTGCATGTGTGTAAAACCCATGAAAATTTAATTAATGTCGAAATTCCAGACGAGGTTGCCAGGAAGCTGGAACAGAGCCGTGTGAAACGGGTCGGATTCTTCACAAGCAAAAGTGTGATACTGTCTGCATACCACAGGTGATCTGCTGACCAAAACCAAAATTTTGGGTTATGCAGCGAGTGGTAGAAGCTACTGTTACCCAGGCTTAGCAGATCAAGCCTTTCCAAGGTAGTAGAAATACTCTGCAATGATCATGGATTGAGGGAGGACGTCCTGGCAATTAGAGCAGGAGTTCCATACAAAGCTATGGTAAATTATAAATACATGAGCCTTCAATGAACATTAGCTCTTTAGCATAAACATAAGCCCTTTTCTAAACATATTAAATCAAAGAGATACAGAGAACATGACTTATGCCTGAGCGATCTTTTTTACAAGGATGTTGTATAAAGTAATGAATTGTCAGTTATTATGAGTACCGGACTTATATAGCTGATTGATTTTTATTTATTTTACACACTTTTGAAAATGAATTTGGAAAAACAGCATTCCTAGAAATGCCAGTGGTAGATTCATATTATTTATTAAAATATGTTTTAAAATTAAAATACGTAACATACATGTATATAGCAGCTATCCAAAGGACTAAATATGTGCCAGGTGGTGAATGGAAAAATATAAAAGTACGTAAAGAGTTATTGCAATTACTAAATAAAACAAGTCAGTGAATTATCGATTTAATCCAAACCACCTCACCTCTTCTGCACTGGACATTTAATTTTCGTCTCAGCCTAATTAAACAATCCCGCTTTGAAAGTATGTATTTCAGAAAATGCAACTTAGCAAATGTATTTAAAAATGGCCTTGATTTGATCAGCATATGTGCTTCAAGCCCAAAAATTATGGACAAGCAAGTCAAGATTTCAATCTTGAGTCAGATTAGATGCTCAAGTTCTGAGCCAGTGTTTCTGCAGCAATTGCCACAGCTCGCTGCAGCAAGCAATTGAATAGTTCATCTGCGCTAGCAACATCGAACTTCTTCAAGTCTATTCATTACATTTTCCATTCTCGTAATAACAACTTTACATCGCATTTCGACTTTCGACTTTCTCGATTTAATGCTAATAATGGTGAGATCCTTCATAACGCACCCCATTACTTTGAATGAATGAAAGTATTTGAAAATGGCAGGAAACGTGGAGACATTTACTGTTTGAAAGGGTTCCTGTGGGCATTAAATGACGTTCTGTTATAACGGGTTGATCTACAAGGTGAAGGTGGTGAGGTTTTCCTAATATCCAAAATTAATCAGGATCCTGTAGAAAAGTATTTTCCATTGTCGGTAACGGTGATGATTGTGTATAACGTTTCAACATGCATGTGAGGCTTCTGAAATCCATGGAAATTTCAAAGTGTGACGAAATGTGTGAAATGAAGAATTGGACACTTCATCTTATTAGATTAGATTAGAATTCCAACACCTCCTATACTGCTGTTCTCATCTCCTTTGAGAAAGAGAATATGTCCGGAGTTTAACTTTACGCACTGTTCACCTCTTCTTCTTGTCTCGGCTATGCCGACGATGTCCCATCTGATCTTTTCGAGTTCGTATTCTAGTTCAGCTAAACGTTCCTCGGTGCCTATAGACCTTGCATTGTAAGTCGCTATATCTAAGTGGCAGCCTGGTCCAACCCAGAGATTCTTAGCACCCCCTGTTTGGGCCCTGTTCCAACTGCTGCCTTGGCTGGGGTTACCCAAACTGCTGGGGATTGGGGGCCTTCGCGTTTGTTTTTTGTCCATTTGAGAGGAGTGAGCCATTTAAACACCACGTTGGCTGGACGTCTTGGTGAGTAGAGCAAATGAGAGTAACATTTCCTTAACTCTCGGTTTAACAGTTATACCGCTGTAACTCGGTCGCCAGAGCCTCGTTAGTAAAAGCAGGGTGTACCGGGCGTCTTCAGACACCACTCGTGCAGGTGAGGTTGACAGTTGGACCGGCTTTGCTCTTTTTTTGCCATCGTCCCTTACACCCCAATATATATTACACCCCAATATATATGTATATCAATTTATCTCCACTCATCACTATAATTAAAGAGTACTTACCTTTCGTTTCCTACCAACACATGGTGTATTTATAAATTCCGGTGGTGGAGGAGGTATAGCTGTTGCAGTCGGTTCTTCATTTTCTTTGTTCTACAAATAATCCAGATTTTTAATCTAGTATTTAACAATCTCAAATTGTGTATTTGTTATAAGATGTTGCATAGGCAAAAATATGGAAGACTGCTTTGGACAATTTAAGTGTTAATTTACTTAATTGCATTATACTTTGTTTTACATACCTCTGATATATCAACCTTATCTTGCACAAATTGTTGCTATTGTCTGAGGTAGTTACAACATTTGTGGCAATTTCCTGGGAAAATGTTCATGAATAGAAATATCAACATTGTTATTAACGAACATACTTTATTTTGATTCACACTATCGGAATCAAATTCGTTGACATCCACTTGGTATTCTGAAGGAAGCCAGGCCAATACATTGGCTGGATGAGGTGGTGTCCGATTAGTAACCGGTGTCCCTCCTCCCATTACAAAGAGTTGTTTTTCTCTCTTCGGCCAGTTGTTTCTTTGCATTCACTTGAATTGTACTCCACTGGTTCCTCAGTTGAATTATACTGCGTGATGCACCTCCACACATGCCATTAAAACTATAAATATAAATTTACCATGAGCAAAAACGAGGGATAAACAAAATTGGATGTCTTTTCACCACATACCTGTTACAAATATCTTCCCATGCTACCTTCTTTTTCTGGTTAGTGTTGGGTATCTGTATTTTTTTGGGGGATAAGGGACGAAGGTACAAAGGATAACATTACCAGTCCAAAAGCCAACCTCACCTGCACGAGCGGTGGCAACTTTGCCACCCGGTGTCCCCTGCTAGATAACCAACGAGGCTCTGGCGACCGAGTCACAGCGGTATAACTGTTCCAACGGTGACTGAGAAAATGCAGTCTACCTTACTATCCCACTACCAACTCGCAGTGGCCAGCGCGGTAGTGTATGGCCAAAAACCTCGTAAACTACGATTATGACAAACTACGATTATGACAAACACAACTATGCAACGGCCCTCAGTCCCCGGCAGCTTGGGAGTCACTGGTTACGGTAGCGATCAGGTTAGACAACAGGCTGAGGGTGCTAAGAATCACCGGGTTAGACCAGGCTACCAAGGAAAACGAACTCTGCAAATAGCCACCTATAATATACGAACGCTTTTATCTGAACACAAAGTCCTAGAACTAGAGGAAGAACTGAACCATATAAAATGGGACATCTTAGGAATGAGCGAGGTTCGAAGAAAAGGAGAAGCCGAAACCATTCTAAAATCAGGACATCTTTTGTACCATAAAGGAGAAGATGAAATTTCGCAAGGAGGAACAGGTTTTTTGGTTCATAAAAGGCACAAACACCAAATCTTAAAAATAAGCAGCATAAGCCCAAGAGTCATATATTTAATATTGAAATTAAATCAGAGATACAGCTTAAAGATCATACAGGTATATGCACCCACAACGGACTACGATGACGAAATGGTGGAGACCTTTTATGACGATATTTCAACAGCTATAGAACTGGACAAAACATACTATACCATTGTCATGGGGGATCTAAATGCCAAGCTGGGATCGAAAACCGACGAAGCTGAATTTGCCATGGGACCTTTTGGATATGGAGAAAGAAATCACAGAGGAGAAATGTTTCTAGACTTCCTTCTGCATCACAGACTCTATGCCATGAGTTCCTTCTTTAAAAAAGGTCCTCATCGCAAATGGACCTGGATGAGCCCTGACGGTAACACAAAGAACGAAATCGACTACATAACTACAGACAAGAAAAATATTATAATAGATGTTACCGTGCTAAACAACTTCTCAGTAGGTAGCGACCATCGGATAGTTAGGGCCAAAGTTATGATCAACGTCAAAAGAGAGAGGGCAAAGATGCAATCAAGTACTCAAAATTCGAAATGGACATCCCTGAAAAACAAAACGGCATATCAGGAAGAAATAACTAACAAATTAAAAGACCTAGAGCATCTAAAGGAGGACGAGATCAACATAGACGAACTATGTATGCAAATAAACAGCGCCCTGAAAGAGGCTCAAATAAATCACTGCGCGGATAAAACCAGGGAAGAAAAGTTGAGCCAAGATACAAAAACCCTCATGGATTCAAGAAGAAATATGAAAGATAGATACTCAGCAAATAACGCCACCCTAAGACAACTGAACAGAGACATCACAAAGTCCGTTAGAAATGATGTTCGGAAAAACAACAAAAAACTAATAACTAAAGTGATTGAGAACAACAAAAGCTTGAGGGTGCTGAGAGGAAACCTTGCTGAAGGTAGAAGAAACATCTCAAAACTCGCTAATAGAAACGGTGTTATAAAAACAAACAAAGCCGAAATTTTAAAGATAACCGAAGAGTTTTATAAAGAGTTATACAAGGGGGAGAGGGATAGACCGAATACATCACAAATTCCAAGAGTCCAAAATGTCGGCTCTGAGGATATTCCAGATATATCTTTTGACGAAATCACATCTTCCCTCTCAGAAATGAAAAACGACAAATCACCAGGAGATGACGGTGTAGTCATTGAGGCAATCAAGGAAGGGGGCGAAACTCTACTACGAGTTATCCAAAAACTTTTTAACACATGCCTGCTCAAAGGTACAACACCTACTCAATGGCACAATGCAGTAATAGTCATCATGCACAAAAAAGGAGATATTGCCAACCTGAAAAACTATCGACCCATAAGCTTACTTTCACATATATATAAGCTCTACACTAAAATCATTACAAAAAGACTCACAAATAAACTCGACAGTTACCAACCAAGAGAGCAAGCCGGTTTTCGACGAAATTTTGGAACAAATGATCATCTACAAGTAGTAAAAACCCTAATTGAGAAATGCGTCGAATATAATAAGCCGCTCATCCTCATATTCGTGGATTATGAAAAAGCGTTCGACACTGTAGACCAGCAGAAAATGTTACTAGCCCTCGCGGATTGTCGAATAGACCACCGGTATATTGAAGCTATTAAAAACATTTACAGCACGGCAACGTCATGCGTTAGACTCCACGAAGAAACTAGTAAATTTAGAATAGAACGCGGTGTCAGGCAAGGAGATACTATATCTCCAAAACTATTCAATAACCTACTCGAATATATGTTTAAAAAGATAAACTGGGATGATTTGGGAATAAACATAGATGGCGAAAACTTAAATCACCTGAGATTCGCTGATGATATCGTTCTGATATCGGATAGTTTGGACAAAGCTATGAGGATGCTGGAAAGTTTACAGACAGCATCCAGAAGAGTCGGACTTAAAATCAATACATCGAAAACGCAATTTATGACAAACCTCGTGGTTAGTAACAGCATCACTTTGGAATATAGCGAGATCGAGCAAGTATCGTGCTATAAATATCTGGGACACGAAATTCGGATAAACCGAGACAATCAAACTGCTGAACTCCAAAGGAGAATAGGTCTTGCTTGGGCGGCTTTTGGAAAAATGAGGAAGATCCTTAAATCAGATATACCAACATGTTTAAAACGAAAAGTTTTCGATCAGTGTATCTTACCAGTGCTGACATACGGAGCGGAGACGCTGACTCTAACGAGAAAAACGATAAAAAAGATTCAAATCACCCAAAGAGCCATGGAACGCAGCATGTTAGGTGTGTCTCTAAGAGACAGAATTCAAAACAGAGAGATAAGAAGAAGAACGGGCGTCGCGGATGCTATCGAAAGAATAACAACGTTAAAATGGAATTGGGCAGGTCATATCGCCAGAGCATCCGATAATCGATGGACAAAAAAAATCCTAGAATGGAGACCAAGAGATGAGGCATTCCGAAACCGAGGACGACCGCCAACTAGATGGAGGGATGACATAAGGCGCATTGCACCGAACTGGATGCAGATCGCTCAAAACAGAAATGAATGGCGCCGTTTACGAGAGGCCTATGTTCAGCAGTGGACGCATGAAGGCTGAAGAAGAAGAAGAAGAAGAAGATCTGTATTTTTACTTTCCACTATACAGGCTTTTTCTCTTACTAATTCTTGTAGTAACACCTACAACACTTTTATTATAAACATTGTATGGAGAATGATATTAAAGTACAAACTTTACCTTATCCTCCTCACACCAATTAGCATTCCTTGAACTTTTTTCTGGCACATCCATAATGTCATTAGATATATACACACACACTAACAAATAACACAAATCCTGATCGATGCTGTTATCCACGAAATCTCGACGCCAACAATTACAAACGATAACCTAAGCCAAACAACCTCAGAATATTGTGTCGTTTGACATATTTTTGACGACAAATAGGGAATCAATGCATCCAACAGCAAATTCTTAAAGTTACCAAATATTCCCTAACTATCTACCATCTATCGAACTTTAACAACGTTTTAAGTAACATTCGTTTAAAATGGGTTTATGAATAGTCCCATTTTAAAATCCATTTTAGTGCTAATAAGGATTTTAACTAATGTGGGTTTAAGTAACACTTTAATGAATTTTTATGAATAAGACCGTGAATGTCTACGATTGTTCAGAAAAAGTTATGCAACCCTACTTACACAATTTTGTTGACACAGCGAGTTGACGACAGTTGGCGCTGGCAACGCTGGGGACGTCACCATTGCATCGACGACTTCGTCGACCGCCATATTGTCTTCAGACTCGGGCCGCGCGACGCTTGGGTGCCTTTTAGTACGTGGCAGTGAAGGAAATTCGAGCTTTCTTTTTATTTTCAACGTCTCTTAAACGCCCAGTGCTTTATGATGTCAGTCCGCAGCCATTTTGGTCGTTCGTCGTCGGATTCAAGTAAGACTACTTGGAACAAAGAACGTAGAGCATCGATTCGAGCCACAAGGGAGAAGCCATCTTGATTTCCAATTGAATCCAAGCGAGGTGAGTTAATTACTTTTCATTACCGTTTCGTTTCCACAAATGCCTTAGCTACCGTGTTAAACTGTCGAAAGTGAAAATGGGATGTTTTGGATCGATCATTGGCGGTGTTTTTAATTTTCACGGCGTTAATCCCTTATGTAAAATCGCATTTTCGAAGGGCCATAACTTGGGAACGGATCATTTCCTAAAATTATGATTGATGTCGTCGAACTAGTTATTTAATGTACTTTCTAATAATATAGAGCTTTTTTCGAAATTTAATGTTCAATAAGCGAAAGGTTAACCTCGTTTTGTTTTACAAGTAAACGACTTTCTCTGCGACTAATTTATTCAAGTTAAGTGGGACAGAGTGCGCACGCATGCAGAACTGTAATAATTAATTTTTTATTACGTAAACAGGTTCTTCTCTTTTATATCGGCAGAGAAGGCATTCACTAAACTAAGGTAATACAGAAAAATAGTGCAACCATTATTAAATATTACAAATCAATAGCAGTTGCATGCCCTTTTCAATACTAAAGTGATACCTAGTAAGTGAAAGGAAAGAAGGGAATAAAGAAAACCGTAATAATTGAAAGTTTCAGGATTACTTGAGATAAATCATTGAATATTTGCCTTACAGTCGAGATAGGTTCATGGAAAGTTAAATATAATTAGAAAGATCCATGAAAAAATATACAGTGTTTTATTTAATGCATTAACTTAAAAATATTAATAAGAAAAGGAATGGTTTATCACACCTGTAGATAATTAAGGATAAGTAAATGCCATATCTAAGGTCATGAGAGGTGAACAACAACTTAATAAGTAACCTTGAGAAAAATGATGTGGCAAGGTTTATAATACTTCATACACCAGATGTTGCATAGCAACTTACATAACAAAATTAATAGATAAAGATAATGTATTTAATTAATGTAATAATAACAGTAGCAAATAACAATAACAACATAACAAAATTAATTAATGTAATAGGTACAGTGATCAAGAGAAACGTTAGGATTAAAGTTACGAATCAAAGTTGGTGTCAAAATTTATCGTTTTTAAAGTTATAAAAAATGTTTTTGCCTCTCATTGAATTCAGCTTCCATGTTTTAGTACAATTTTCAATTTTTTTTTTAGTTATTCTTAATGTCCGGATTTTATGGTGGTAAAAATGTTATAAAATGGCAATCAAAAGTTCAAAATTAGCAGGAATAAGTAAAAATCGTAAAAAAAAGGCCGGGAAAGTGTTTCCATCATATATTAATCTAATATTACATACTTACAATTATTTATTTACAATGTGCACGTATATATATGTATATTATTAATTATTAAAATTTGCAACAATACACATTTATGAATTGTTCGTTTGTCTATGGTCGTTGAGAATTTGTTTGTAATGAGAAAGAGCTCTACACCCACCATTGTTAATAGGGCCTATTTAAATATATCAATAATGTCTGAGTCGACATCTAAATCTACTTCGTCACTGCCAAAGTCTGCAGTATATTTTTGAATTCAACTAAAACTAATGTTTTCACTGAAAATATCTGCAAGTTTTATATTTAATTGTTCCCGGTTTTCCACCAGTACTTTTCTTGAACGGGTCTTATTAAACGTATTGTGCAAAAAGTTCAGATTTTTTTATTATGCTATTAGCTTTAAAATGAAGTTTTATAAATGTTGATAAATTAATTTGTTGCTTAGAAATTAGCCAAATAAGGAAACAATAAAAATTAATAATAAATCTTCAAAAAATTCAGTTATGACTGTGTTAAATACACGAAAGTGTGAGTTTTGTGGTACTACATGAACCCTCCACGTTTACGATCGACCCATCAAATAGTTTAAAGTTTATTTGTTTATCCCCAGAGAACATTTTTCTGCATAAGACAAAGTAGTAGGGGTAGGGCAGTTCTACAGATACCATAAAGAGGATAGCTAAACTGTCAATTTGAAAAAAAAGTACAAAAACTGTTTTTTCTACTGCGAAATCATCGTACAAAATATTAAGAGTTTTGATTATAATCATTTAAGAATAACTTTTTCTCTGTTCGATAATAAAACATTCTTCATATACGGAGAGCTGGCATTTTTACATGAATTTAAAAAGAAAAAAGTGTTGTAGGTCAATTTGGGTCGAAGTTAGCATTTTTTAAAAATTCATAAATGATTTGTTTATAAGTATAAATAAACCTAACCAGTGCCATTTTGAAGTTAAAGGTTCAAAGTTTATGTAAAAAATTTGTTAAATGATTTTCTCTTTAACGAGAACTTCGATGAAGTTCAAAAATGATTCAAAAGTGATGACTAGTCGAGGGTGTTAAGGGGGAACTTAATTTAATCGATCAAAAATGAAAAAACATTTTCAAACTCGAGTAATTTTTGGATCTATTTGATGGATTTTAATATTTCTTTTTTTAATTTGTATATACTCTGCATACACTGCAAATCTACATTTTTTTATAATTTTGTTCTTAAACAAAGTGCAATTTGTTTAAATTTTAAATTTTTTTGTTATTTTAGTTTCGTTATCCTAAGAATAGGTTGTCAGCACTTTCATTAATAAATAATTGCCAGAAAAAATGTCAAAACGAATGAAATGAGCCCTTATAAAGGTCCACAGTGTGACAGCAACAACCACGTGTTTTAGTTTTAAAAAAAGCATTTTTTATTCAACAATTGCAATAACTTATCAACCAATTAATATTTTTTAACTACATTTTGAGGGATTCTTAAGGATAGCAAAAAGCAACTTTTCATTAAATTTCGAGATTATTTATGCGATTCTCCTTTGTTTAATGCAATTTTAATTTTCGACAGATATTAGCAATTACTTAAATAAATTATAAATAAATTTTTTTAGCAGGTCTGAAATGAACACGCCAAATTTTTTTTAAATGTTAAAGCTGTGACTGATACAAAAGTTCTGTTTTAAAAATTGTGAAAGAGATGTTTTGTGATGTTTGAAAGGCCTCATAGAATACGATGTGACATGAAAAAAACTGTTTCATCCTTCAGCTATATTCAATAATCCTTGTAAAAATCGATAAACTCTTTTGTTCATATCACCAATTAGACACAGGGCATGTATTGAGGGTTAAGTAGGAAGAGCAAATCATACAATACTACACAGACTATCTTATTTCAATTTCAGTACAATTTCTGATACATCGAGCAAAGAGGTTTATTTCTAACATGTACTGATTGCAAGTCTATGAAACCAATGAAAATTTAATTGACGTTACCAAATTCCAGACTAGGCTGCTAGGAAGCTGGAACAGAGCCATGTGAAACGGGACAGATTCTTCAACCAGGAAAAGTGTGGTACCGCCTGCATACCATAGGTGATCTTTCGCTGACCAGAGTTTTGGGTTATGCAGCGAGCGGTAGAAGCTATTCTTACCCAGGCTTAGCAGATCAAGTCCTTCCAAGGTAGTAGGGATACTCAGTAATGATCATGGACTGAAGGAGGACGTCCTGGCAACTAGAGCAGGAGTTCCATAGAAAGCTATGGCGAGTTGTAAGTACATAAGCCTTAAATAAACATTTTAGCCTTTTGACATGAACGTAAACCCTTTTCTAAACGTATTAAGTGGAAGAGATACAAGGGACATGACTTATGCATAAGTGATCTTTTTACAAGGGCGTTGTATAATGTCATGAATACGAATTACTATCAGTACCGGATTTATATAGCTGATTGATTTTTATTTATTTTACACACGTTTGAAAATGAATTTGGAAAAATGGAATTCTTAGAGATGCTAGTAGTAGATTCATACTATTTATTAATATATGTGTTTTAAAATTCAATTACATAATATGTATATAAGGGCTATCGAAATGATTAAATATGTACCAGGTGGAGACTGAAAAAATATAAAAGTTTGCAAAGAATTCTTGCAATTATTTAATAAAACAAGTCTATCGATTATCGATTTAATTCACACCAACTCACCGTTTCTTCACTGGACATCAAAATATAAAAGTTTGCAAAGAATTCTTGCAATTATTTAATAAAACAAGTCTATCGATTATCGATTTAATTCACACCAGCTCACCGCTTCTTCACTGGACATAAAAATATAAAAGTTTGCAAAGCATTCTTGCAATTATTTAATAAAACAAGTCGATCGATTATCGATTTAATTCACACCAGCTCACCGCTTCTTGACTTGACATTTAATTTTCTTTTCTTCCGCGCCTAATTAAACACTTTCGCTTTGAAAATATTTCAGAAAATGCAACTCGGCAAGTGTGTTTAAATGGCAGGCACGTGTGCTTCAAGCCCAAAAATTATGGACAAGCGAGTCGAGATTTCAATCTGAGTCAGATTAGATGCTTCAGTTCTGAGCCAGTGTTTCTGCAGCAATTGTTACGGCTCATTCCAGCAAGCGATTGAATAGTGCAACTGTGCTAGCGGCATCGAACTTGTTCAAGTCCGTTAATGACGTTTTCGAGTCTCTTAATGTCAAGTTTATGTCGCATTCAAATTTTCAAAAACGTGGACTTTAGTGCTAATAATAGTGAGATCCTTCGTGTAGTGCATTTCATTACTTTGAATGAATTAAAGTTTTTGTAAATGGTAGGAAACGTGGAGACGTTTACTGTTTTCAAGGGTTCCTATGGGCACTAAATGACGTTCTGCTATGACGGGATGATCTGTAAGGTGAAGGAGCTCAGGTTTTCGTAATATCCAAAATAAATCAGGATTTTTTTAGAATCCATGGAAGATTCAAATTGTGACAACGAAGAATTGGACACTTCATCTTCTAGTAACTTTTTGGACATAAACGTTTACTATCACTAGAGACTTGTCCCATTTCATGTATCGCTGGATATTTAGCGAAATTATTGTTCTCAAAATCTGCTAGCAACCTTTAAATTTTTAACATGCAAATATGAAAATGATGCTTCTTCATCTAACGCTTTTCTCACTTTTAACAGAGATTTTGGAGCGAATACAGTTCATTCATTTTTGGTAACACCATTGGGATCTTTCCTATAGTTTGTAAGGGATCATTTGCAATCTTTTGATAAGATGTTCAGTAACCACAGCACAGAATTCCATTTATGCCAGAAAGGCAGATGGATTTTCAGCTCTTTATTTAGAACAGAAATGTTACTCAAAATCAGCTGATCAAAATGAAATTATTTAAATCTCGGTAGAGAGAGGTAGAAGGGTAGAATGCGTAAAGCCACAGGATTAACCTACAAACTATGTAACGAAACTACAAACATAATATCAACAAATAAATGTATAGTTAGTAGTTAGAACATACATTGAAGTCTTAAATTCGCACTACTGTCAGTACCATCATCGCTCTCATTTCCATTTATTTTTTTCTCCATCAATTCTTTTACATGATGACTTCTGTGCTGCTTTCTAAATTCCATTATATGATATATAGAATTTATGAAGTTATTGACACCAGTCGCTCAGTCTTTCGTTTTATGTTATGCAGCGTTTCTTTATTAAATTTGGAACTAAGTTTTTGCATAGCTATGCAAACACGTGATTTTTGTTGTAGTGCTCTGCAAAGTACAAATTTTCAGTAATTTGATGAAATTTGGTGTTTCTTTATTTCTTTATTTATTCACCAATAACGATTTACATTTGTAAAATCCCTGCAGAGGTTAATGAAGTTACCTGTTCTCAGGATTGGCAAACTTCGATATTAAAACTTAAAAATGAAGACAAAATAGATTTGTTACTTTATTCCATTGATAAGTAATCATCCATAACTATAATAAATTGTTTTGCTGGAAGTGAGATACTTTTGAATTTTACTAGTTGATCATTTGTTCATTTTTAGTTTATTCATTTTGTTTCATTTTTAGAGCAAACTTTTTCAATTTTGACTTTCTTATGCTCTTCTTACTTTTAGTTGTTAGTTCATTTAGAAAGGAATTAAATAGGAAAATAGGCTTTATATACGTACTCTTGTTATGTATTAACTTGCACTTTTTCCATATAATCGTACTTTTATTTCTGGTTGTACTATTTGAGTTTTGATATCTCACATATAATTCATTAAAATGACACTTATATATTCTAAGGTATACAGTTGTGCGAAATTTAAACCATTGTTCATTGCGATATAATAATCTTTATTAACATTTTTTAATATCTAGTCTTTGTAATACAGATAAACTACTGTTATATGTCCCTCTCCAAGATTTGACAGCATAAACAATATTTTATTAGGATGCGTAGTGTAACATCTTCACTGTTTTCATTTAGCGCTATTATTGATGAAGGTTTTTTGAAAATAAGAAATTTGGAAAATTCACAGAAGTTACCACATAATGAGTCAAAAAGGTCTTAAAATATATTAAAGGTACGGTTATACACTGCTGTTTTCTACCAAACAACATTTAAATGTACGAATGTAAATTGGTGGCAGTCGCAGTTTTAGCAGTCTGTGACAATGTCAACTGTGACTGGTTCTGAAGTTGTATGTAAAATAATTTGGATCATTAAATTGATTAAGAATTAATAATTAATTAAGAATTCAAATTGATAAACAAAGGTGTGGTGAAGAATAAAAGGACGCGACAGTGTTCATCGACAATAAGAGTGCTATTAATTTTTACCACAGATTATCGCTTATAGAAGCAAAATTAAAGGGAGAAACCAGAAAGGTAAACTAAGTCAACTGCTGAGAAACAAAATTGAGTTGCATAGTAAATAGGGTTAAAGTGTGTAACAATGAACTGTGGTCTACCATAAAAAAACGAATAAAATTGAATAACCAGAGTGTTAGAAATGTCGGAATAATTTATGAGGTCCGACTAAATTCATTAAATCCAAGGATACTAGTAATAATTATTAGTTTTCTTCCTCCTAAAGTCAGCAAATCTAACCGTAAATGCAGGCATGGGCTCCTGAATTTAATTATCTTTTGTTTATTTTTAGATCCCATTCCAGGACCAGTAAATAGAGGACCACACCAAAGAGTGGGCAGAATCTGTTTAAGCTCATCATGGACGCATCTGCCCCTTGGCTGTAAATAGATTAATAAGGAAATGTAATCAACTTCAGGGGTGTTGGGCGAAGCCTGTTCTAGTGACTCATCTTTAGAAACCTAGGGATATGTGATTAGGAGCAGACTTATTTTTTATTATACATTGCCTTTCCTTTACACATCCTGTGGGAAAGTGCACAAATGTCGATACATAATTGTTATAACATACCTCAAGTGGGTTAAAAATACCCGCCTTCTAATCTTTCAGGATTCAAGAACATTTGTTAGATGAATTATCAGGAGTGCTATCTAAAAGGTAACAGAATCTTATTGTCAGGTAAAAGATGAAGGTTAGATTAGATTAACCGTTGGTAGCCAAAGAATATAAAGTTTTATCGGGCTCTACAAATTTTGGAAAAATCTAGCCAGTGTGGTAAGAATTTAACTTAATTTTCTCTGCACATTTACATATGATCATTCTTATGTGTTAGTATCATGATAGGGAATGCTCTACAATTTCTGAATTAAAGTAACATTTTTATTTCATATTGGTGACGTTTTTTACACGTTCACATTGTCCTTAGACCTTATCACGTTTTCTAATGTCAACATAAATGGGGGGGAGGTAAAAGACTTTTTAAATGTTCCCTATGGTAAGACTTCTATGGGAGATACTATCTTTATAACTTAATTTTGTAATACTCTTTCCAGTGGTTTCAAAGTAGCGATGTTTTGATCTACACTTATGTTTAATTGGAAGGAGGTTCATTAGCTTGGAAAACTTATGTAGAAATATCATTGTGCAGGGTTTGACTGTTGCTAGATTTGACCAGTGCGAGTATGTACTGCGTCTACTGCCATCTTACTCTTGGTCACGGATCATGGGCACCTGTTTGGGTATATATCAGATATGTGATATTGCAATCTTACGCCATTTTTGACTATGGTAAATAACCTCTGCAAAATATTCTATATGCCCATTTGGATTAGTTTTTAATTGGGCTTGATGTACCTGAAGCGTGGTGGTTGTCAAGAGGACTCTTATTATTTTGGGAATTACTTTTAATTTGATTAGTAATAATTTAGTCGAATATAGACATAATTGGTTTATATTTGAACTGAAAAGGTCCAATGGGTGCGACCTTTTATTGTCTCTAACAGGGATGGTTTTAATTCTCATATGAATTGAAAAATCCAAGGACTACATGTTTCATTATCTAGTCAATAGTCAAGTTCTTTATTTTCTTTCTCTCGAATGAAATTGTTCTACAGGGGATTTACAATTCCCACTTATGTGATTTGTGAATTTTTTAAGTTCGACTATAGTTAATTTTGAATTCTTATTTGCCAAGAATCTAAGGGTAGCGAGTAGACACTCCCTGTGATCCCGACAGAGACAGGTCTGCTTCAGGGATGCGACCCTGCCCACGCGAGCCTTGGGTCTCTCTCCTGCTCCCAACCTGGAGGGGAACCCATGTCCTAAAATCCCGAGAACCCACTTACTACCTTTCATTTATACCTGCGTCCTCTACCAGGATAATCCCTTCATGAAGTGTATAATTACATATGCCACTTAGGAAGCTAGATAAGGATGAAATTGACTTAAAATGCTTTATCAGGAAAGTAGTCTTTTGTAGTACTTATACACCGAGAAAAGTTGAGCCTCCAAAAGGTCGACTTGTGCGAAACTTTTATCGCAGTGTGGAACAAGGAAGGAGGCATGAACCGAAAGAATATCTTGAAAGAACTTGTGACCACCATAAAAGAAGACTGAAGAAATGAAGTAATTGGAGCAGGAAATCCTGCAGTTAAATAAAATATTAAAGCAATACTTTGATAATTACAAGACTTGAAATAGTCTGCGTCTAAGGAAGTGACCCTTGAAAATTAAAATCCGCATGATGAGAACTGTTATAAAAGAAAATAGAATTGTGAAAATGTGCAGAATGTGGTTGCAGCATCTACCTTCCACCCATGGAGCTTCGGATCTTAGTACAAGGTTCAGTCTATTTGTGAAACCTGTGCAATTTGACATTTCTTCGCTTCAAGTACTTTGAGTCCTTCCTAAGCTAGCGACACTCTATAGACGTCGTAGACAGTAGAAGCGGGCGAGTTGTTGCCAGTCATTGGTTTTCTTGAATAAAGTTTGTAGGGCACAGTCAGTGCCCCATGTACTGGTGGGTAGGAGTTTAGAATTGTAGCGTGCTAACTCCATGGGCTCGGTTTAAATCAAGTTTAAGGAGTTTGGGACCGCCGTATATCGCCTTGTTGATATCGGCTTGGATTTGAGCCATTGCATCCACTTTGACGCGTTTGCGCATTTTGTCATGTCAATGTTGGTCTCTTTTCTTTTATGAAAGAGGTCGACGCGTCTTATTCTTGAATTGATTAGATTTTGCTGAGGTCTTGTCTTAACCATATCGATATTCGGTTACGTTGGTATGAAAGCTACTTCGGTACACCAGAAGTAAAATTGGTTATTTCAAAGTGCATCTCGTATGATGTATAAAGTTTGAAGTATTAAATAACCAATGGTCGAAAATAATCCCTTATTTCAAATGGGAAAACCTAATGTACCAAAATGCTGACGAAATAATTTCGCCCTATACCAACCATAACAATTATAATACTGAATAGAAATAACAGCAGAAGCAAAAGTACTTAATTCCTACTTTTTAGATATCTTAACTGTTCCTTAAACGCAATGACATTCTGAGAATCCTTATTGTTCTCAGGTAAGCTATTAAATTCAATGAGACCCTTCTAGGGTATTGAATTCATTGTATTTCTGTCACATCAGCCATTTTCTTGTCTTGTGTCATACTCTCCTATCTCTCTACCCTAGGTAATGAATCTGAGAAGTCTTGAGGAGCTTTTTGCTTTATAATTTTATAAGTAACTTCATTACCATAGCGACATTGCAGAGTAGGAGCTACCATATTTTTTTGCGATCAGTATCTGCCCATTCGACCATGGTAAAATGTTTGATCATGAAAATGAATGAGTTGAACATCATTTTTGCATCGCCGGTGACCCATACGGCCACCAGGTCACCATGTGGTGCAGCCGTTTAGTTCTCCAGACCGTTGATGCCGGCCATGGTTAGTATCCTCATGGTGCCGGCCCAATGCCCGATTGTGTGTGCCATGGTGGTGGCTGTGTCCTCCCCTAAGTTCATGCTAAAGCGATTGTGTAGCACTTTCTTGGCATATCTCTGCACCTCGCCCTGCCTGGTAAGATGGTTACTGGACCACTAATTGGTTTTTGTTGCCATGACTATGATGAAGGCTCTCCTTGCATTCTCGGTGATCAGCGAAGCTCTGTTCCTGTTTGCTTCGTCTATGTGAGCTGCGGTGCAGCTGACAATTGGGCAGTGGCGTTTAAAGGATGGTCTAAATTACGAATTCCCGGCCTTCGTGTTTTAAATTGAATGCAGGAGCTGTTGCATTAGCTATGAAGTATTGCATAGATATAGAATCGTGATTCTAGAATTTGTTGATTTATATGAATTCCATCCCGGACCATTTCGTCGCTAGATACACTTAGAAAGTCTGTTTTAATTCTGAGATTTTTCGTACTCGAATTTGTATAGACCCTATATTAATCATGTCGGAGGGGTTACAGTATCAAATTTTCAGGTATAAGAGGATGTATATACACTGGCATGCAAAATTAACCGGACAAACAAAATTTTATTCAAATTCAATCTTAAATAACTTTAACCTTTTCATCAATTTCGATAATTTTTTTGCCAAGGTGTAGGTACTTTCATTGTTATCATTCTCTACTATCGATTTTGCAGAAAGTTCTAAAAGATTTGTCGTTATACAGGTTATGATAAAAGGTGCACTTTACCCCAAAATTTCTGAACACCCTGTGGAAAAATTTGACTACTGAATGATAGGTCTTCGTACGAGATTTTAAAGCCTGATCTTTCGTCAACAGTTATTTTTTTGATTCATATCAATAACTGCATTCTTAAAGAAAAAACGCATTTTTAAGGAAAACCATGCGATAAAAAAATTTTATTCAAAAAATAACAGTGACAACAATGGTAATTAATTGGTATCAAAATCGAGTATTTCCTCCCCGGGCTTGAATAACAGCTCTCATCCTTTCTGGCATAGACTGAATTAAACCAGGAGCTAGAAGTCTATATGACCAACCGTAAATGTCATGTAAGATCACTCTATAGATAATTGAATCTATCGCCCATTTAATTATCTTAATGATCATCATAATTCCAATCATGTAAGAACCAAGTGTCATTGTTCCTCAGAATTTTCCCCATACCTTTGCCAATGCACTCTTGATTTCTTCTGAAATTTTTCTGGAAGTTTTCGCCCCTCAGCAGCTCCAGGTGGCGGAATTCACGACTGGACTCTTGGCCCCGATGTTTCTCCACGGCGATGATGCGCGCATACAGGTGTTGCCAAATGTAATACGCAAAAAGGCTTCTCGAGACGTTTTTGGAAAAATTGCGCCCAGCAGAATTTATAACGTCGTATGTGGCCTCGATGATTGGGCCTAAGCGTGTCATTACAAATTGGGCAATTAAATAGGGGTAGGACAATGACATATAACTGTTAATCGCTAAGGTTATAATACAGGAATGATGGAAACTCCAAATTAATCGAGATGAATCAGTGCCTCAAAGATTAATTCGAGGTGGATCGGATTTGCAAACGAATTACATCTCAAACTCTATTGGCTGCAAACTTTAACAAGTAAAATTCCACTTATTACAGCATGAAATACTAGAAGTACGTGCATTTTTCAGATGGGGTCTTGAGCACATTTCGGCATCCATTTTTATGGTGGATTTAAAGCATTTGATTGAATTGTAATGGTCTTTTACATAGCACTTGGTCCGACCAGTATATATACATACTTACTTTTTAAAAATTACATTTACTAGTAGGACCTTGAATAATTTCTCGCTGTTTCTGATTTGATACTCGATTGTCATCATCCTCGTTCCATCAATGGTCCTAGTAGGTATAGTCTCCGCTTGGGCTTCTTTGCTTGCTCGTTCCCAAAAAATGTGGAGCCTTAAGTAGTGCTATCACCATTAGAAAAGGTTTGTTATCGATAATTGGGTTTACAAGTGGTAAGTCACGTACGCAATTGGTAGGTACCAGTACGTGACAGATACGTCATTCCTCCCATCTTCTCAAAGTAACGTGCCCATTTCATGTAAAGTTTGCAGATTTTTCTTTTGTAGAAAAATGCTTAGAATCCTTTTTCTAAATATAAGTATGATTACAATTAATGAACAAACAGTATTTAAACACTAGTGGTAGTCATATGAAATACATGTACCAGCGGGTCGATATCAATTTTCCTATTTAATATACCGAAATTATTCAACTGCTTTATTTCTAAGTTAAGATTTAGTCGTTTTAAAGTCATTTGGTTTTACATTAGGTATTTCTTGGTTAAAATTGGTATAAGCATTTTCAAGTCACATCATTAATTATTTTACAATTATCTTCTTGAGATACAATTATGGCACTCCCTGATACAAGTTTGCTAGACGATCTCTCTTTACGCTCTTCAGGAACTTTTATGAACTTCAGGAATTTTTATGATGAGTTACATCGTTTTACTGATTAACTTTTACATGATAACTTTGATAATGATGATAACTTCTACATCATTTTATGATCAGTTAGTTCTGTCAAATAATGGTCTTGATATGGCTTCGTACTTCTCTTCCTCTCTATTGAACTCGATCAACCCGAGTTTATCACAAATCTCTCGTCATCGTTTGTTGAGTGATATTGTCTGATAAGACTCTCTAGACGACGATGGATCGCGTGTTGACGAAACCTTTATTTCAAGGGTAGAGATTGGAACTTCTAAGGAGATCTCGACGAAAGGAATGAAAGATCGTGTTATCAGTCCATGGCAACTGAAATAAGGCACACCTGGCCATAGATCAGGTTAGGTTATAGATAGTCGACTCTCTGTCCTTATAGATAGTCCTCTGTATAAAATTAGCGAAAAATTCTTTGTCACTCTCTAGGTCAAATACTAGGTGGCGCAAAAATAACCTTCCGATGTTTTTTGGCTGTAATTTATAAAAAAAATGGAAAACTTTGATTCTTGTGGATTATTTTTATTTGGTCTTTTAATTTTTTTTACATCAAGTCGAGAATATTATGTCATGTAAATGGCCGCCGCCACAGTTGATTGTCATTTGACCCCTTTTTATGGCATTTTCCCTCACTTCGGCCAAAACTTCCGTCGAAATTTCAGAAAAATTTCATTTTCCATTCTCAAATTCTATGGGTTTCTTACAATTTGTAACCAATTTCCTGCAATTACAAAAAACAAATATCACAACTTATGTCGTAACATTGCTTACTTTTTGCACTTACGTAAAACGTAGTACATTTATGTAATTATGTACATGCATTCATTCAACTTTCATCCCCTTTTTACTTTTACCCCTTCTCAAGCATTTTTACATTGATCCAGCATCCACTCTTTCCTTTCAACCACTTGCTTCAACGCATTCACAAGTTTCCTCTCATGCTCATATTTCTGTTTATACTCGTCCCTTTTTTTAATAATTCTTACCATTTTCTCCTTGGTTTTTTTTAACGATTCTTCCAAATACCTTCCAAACACATCCACCTTTTTCATATATTCTTCTTCTTCCCCCTCATCTACACTCCGGTTTTCATATTCACTCTTGCTGTCACACTCATTCTCTACACCTTTCACTTTTTTCACTGTCTTACATTCTCATTCCCCTACTGCCTTCACCACGTCGACGTCGTCCTCATACAGCCGTTTCAACCCCTTCGAGACTTTCCGGGGGGCAGCTTGCACGACCACGTCACTCTTAACCTCGATCAGAGGCATCGATCGTGCTGTGTTCGACAATAACATTCGTAACTTAGGACCGTCCACTCTGACTTTCAATTAATTTGAATAATCGTTTGAATTTGGATAAGGTTCTGTTATATTCTCCTCTTCTAGACGAGCGGGGTAAAGTTATGGTCAAGGCGAGTGGGTGCTGAGCCATGAGGGGGTCTAGACGAGAGGGGGAGCCTAAACAGAGTCAAGGTCAAGGTGAGGGAGGTGTCTAGATATGAGGGGTCGAGCCGAGTGGGGAGAAGGTCAAGGTCGGGTCAATAATCGACTGCAACAGAACGAATCTATTAAGTCTGGCTTCGTCGATATCCCACTGTAATTCGAGACTTCAGATAATGTGTATCAGCGAATAAACGACCCTTTGTATAATAATTCACGATAGATTAGTGGAGTACAATCTGCAAACAAATATTGCAAAAATGTTTTAAGGGTTTAAATGTAGTTCGGCTTGTGCGCAACTACGACCGTATCATATAGATTATGTGTTACTTTACTTTTTGTGAACATGATAAATTTTGATTCTAGGTTAAATTAAAGGTAACTGTTTTGAACCTTTTCATGAAATAGTTTAGGTTGTGTACAGATGAATTCTACCATAAGGTCAACGTTTTCACTTGAAGGGGTTCTTTCTGGGTTGAGTAAATTTAAAGTGGTTACTATCAGGTCACCTGTGATTCCCTCCAGCCCTTTTTGTAACATTTGGAAATACTGCTTACACTGTTGCCGTTGTAGACACTGCAATCTGTATCTGATGATTGGTAGTACGTCCCACAATGTGCATGTTGATCCATATGCCAGGTGGACGGCAGCACTGTCTTTCACTATTTTTACAACTTTCCCGCGTGACGATTGCTTAAACTCTAAAACGAATTCGCCTGCATCCACTGAGTCACACGCATCGTTAGAATGCAGGAAATTGGTAATTATTCCCTGGTTCGATAGAAAAATTTTCCACACTTTCTTCAAAACACACCAGGTCACCTTTATTTCCCATTATATGCGGACACCTGGCGTGAAATTCCAATTTACACTCGAGCCAAGTGGTACACACTTTGAGTTGGAAGGGTTTAGCGAAAACCGTCGCTCACCCAATACCACGAACGGTTGCTTCGTAGGAACAAAACACTACATTGTAGACTTAAATTGACTACTCGAATGGCATCCCATGGTAAACCTTCCAAAGAATTCTTGACGACTTTTGCAACACGTGGCCGAGCGTCGTCTCCCTGAACAATCACTTTGTCATGTCTTTTGGCATATTCGGGGCGTTGAATTGTAAATTTTACCGTGTTGCGTTATTACACGAATTACAATCAGTATTTTTACGGTGGGACATTATTTCCAGTTTCGCCTTTTCTATTTAGAGAAACTCGTCATCCATAGTGGTCATGAGTAGTATAAGTATAGGGATTCCACGACAAATCGACCTTTGAACCCCCATGAAGGGATGTGGAAGATGGTCGCGGTCCTCCGTTTTCTTTGATGTTAATTATTTTGATGACGTCACTTCTTGTAGAGGATCGACAATGCGGAGTCTAATGAGTTTTCTCTGACGTAATTATTGAGAATTCGTCAACCCAGAGGCTCCAAGAAGGCGTTTGTGCTTAGTTCCGCCAGAAGGGGGGTGTGTAACTTAATTCCCCCGGTGTCTTTTTACACGGTATTTTTTTTAAATTGACATGCTTAGGGTCCGTTTATTATTTTAGAGAAAATGTTTGTAATCAGTCATGCGAATGTGTTTGCTTTTAGTACTTGTTTTGTTTTAAGTTCTTAAAATTTGGAGTTGAAGTAGTCTTCAGTATGTGTCATACATATATCGACTAACATGTAAAAAATTTGAGTGAAGGGGGTGACCTATCAACAATATAATTTTCGGTAGGTAAACGGTGGAGTTCATTGCGAATCTGATGGGTGGCAAGCGGAGATTATGGCTATTTCCGACTAGGATGGCTAGTTGTGTTTTTAAGTCGAGATTCTTTCGTTCAACTGGATTTGCAGAGGGGTGATACACGGGAGTTATGTCTCCGCATAGGATTTGCATGTCTTGTTTGGGCAGCTTTTCAATTGTTCAAGTGTCGTTTGTTGTTTCGTCCTTTTCTTCCGTAGGTGTATGAGTTGAAATCATCGAAATATTGCACCATAGTCCTTTGTCTTATGTAACACATTCTCTCGCTTATCGGATCAAAAAGTAGGACGTTGCTTAGGAGTTGCTCTCTAATGACGAAGCCTTTTCCGAATTCATGTTTTCCTGATTGGCTTCCGCTATGGAAAACTATTGACTTGCCGACTTTCATGTTTCCACTGCCCAGCCATCTAAGCTCTTGAACTGCTGTTATATCTATTCGGGCCTTTTCTAGTTGTTCCACGGCGTGGGTGGATATGCCTGGTGTATACCAACTCTGCACATTCCATGTTGCGATTGCGATTTAGTTTTTCCATTTATATCAGTACGTTTCCGAGGCAAAGTTGCAGTTAGGATCAGCGCTCGGATCCCTTGAGGGCATTTTGATAGATTGCATTCTATATCCTAATTTTCGTCACATGGGATGTCGAGGAGGATGAAGGGGGGATTGACCCTGGCATCTGTCGGAGAGCTATAAAACACATTTTTTAAATGCAGTTAAACGTTTAGGATTTTCATATTTACAAGGAATAAAAGTATTCAAGTGGATATGAAAAAGATAATTACTCGGGAATGTGTACGTCTTTGTTTGCCGGGTCATCTGGGTGGTTCGGATTATTCTTCCTGCATTTCCACAGATGCATCGGCATTCTCCACCTTAATACCCAATGGTGACGATCCAAAGGGCATTGAATGAAGTCTTGCTTATCTGACATTTTGATTGCTCTGTGGAGGGAAAAAAATGTAGAGAAAGTATTGGTTATCACAACGAGACATTCTTTAATCAAAAGTAATGCAAATGACTAATATTTCAAATATAGGGTTATGTGAACAATTAGATTAAAGATTTACTAAAGATCAGAAATAAGTGTATACTTACCAAGGTTTAACGTTTAAATGTTAACTGTACTCTATACGCGCATTTTCCTTTTATTTATAGTAATATAATTTTTTTAAAATACCTACGGAGGCAATAGCGAATGCCCAACGTGTTTCCCCCATTCCTTTTTCATAAAAATTGTAAAGTGCAGAAATAATTTTTCGGCCTGGAAAAAAAAACCAATCATTAATTTTGTAATGGTCCCAAGGAAAAGTGTCACAAGTATTGGGTAGCAAATAACGTTTATCGTCATGAGGACTTAGCCCGATTTTTGTTTGTTCCACACTAAACACCTGGTGAGCAAAGGACCGAATACCGCGTTGGGTAATCATAACCTCTTTGGAATTTTTTAAGCATTTCTCGTAGTCGTTATAAGTTAGTTTATTTCTAACGACGTTATCCTTACCTCTTTGGTTTTTTTGGTCACTTTTCCCCCCAAAAGTTTGAATGTGTACATTTTCGATCTTAGGCCAATGAAATGGGTAATAAGCTTGCCATTCGCTTCGTCCTTCATCAAGCCAGGAACTTTTTTATTAACCAATGGAATATTGTATGGGTCGTCTTTCTCATAGTCTGAAGTATCAAATCTCGATAAATCAGATTTAATAACTTCCTCATAAACATATTCACACCACAACTCGTAAATAAAGCTGTCCGTGTCCGTATAGAGGAGCTTACATTTTTCTCTCATTTTCGGCGGCATGTACTGATAATGAAAATCATACATGTACAATTTGGAAACATCCAAAATTGACATACCTACATACAAAGGTTTATTAAATATCAATTCTGCTTTCTTTAATTCAATTATGGTTAAATTTTCATCTAAAATCAATGTACTATGGAATAGTGGGGAAGCAATAAAATTTTTAGCTCCGTGTCGCCCTCCCCAGGAAGTGGCAATTTTAAGTACACGATGTTTGCGTATTTTTTCCATCGTTTTCCCAAAAACAGCATTGTTAAAAAGTTTATAGAGATTTTTTTAGAAACGATGTGGTCGCTGCAGCCCTAAGGTTACTATTCAATTCAATGTAGGGTTTTAGCCATGCGCTTTGTTTGAATTTTAAAATTTTATGGATTTTCGTGAGGATTAAACCGTTGGCCAAAGGCTGTTTTAAATTTCGATAATGTAAAATGTACTCCTTATCGTGCAAAGTGGCCATTATTTTGGAAAATTTAGAATTTGGAGGTGTGCGGTGTTCGGCCGCAAATGGGAAGTTTTTGTGAGTGTCATGTAGTTGTTCTCTGGGATAATGCACGTCCACCTGAATTATATATCCTTCGGAATTTTCGTCTGGAATGGATGTTACATAAAAATTGTCGAGGCCATTGACCCATTCGAAGCCACCGTATGGCAAAGGCTCCATCATGGCTTTCCCATACAAGTTATTAACGTCTAAATATAGGATATATCTGGACGGGATAGTGGAATCATATGGTGTGGATATATACTTGTTGTTTGCTTCCGGTATTAAACCAAATAAATATACCCTCTTCCGTCATACAGTCCACACAACGTTTTTATTTAAGTTTGAATTTCTCTGCAATCATCAATCATGAAATTAAATGCATAGTTAATGTTGAGAAGCGCGAAAAGGCTCATTATCATTTCAAATAATGGGGTACACATTCGCTTCGCAATATCGATGACGACAATTACTACAGCTGATAAAATAAGTTAAAATATGAAAACAGATAAAGGTAACAATTAGTAAAACACGCTAATTATCGCAGTATACGCACGATGAGGATTTAAAGTGATTTTAATTTTAATTTACTCGATTTAAGTAGATATCTTTTATTTAAATAAATCAAACGGTTTAAGCGTTTAATAATTAACTATGCAAATTATTATTTTAATGGAAGTGGTGGTGGACTGTGTCACCACCAATGTGGACACATTCTTCCAAGAAGGCGGGGAAAGTTAAAAATTAAAAATTAATTTTCTAGCTTACCAATTCAGCCCACCCAGACAATTAGGTAACCGCCCTCTACTTTGTAAACAACGCGCCTTCCGTGGAAGGGCGGCAGAAGCGCCATTCCTGGAGGCGCATTGTCTCGTGTTGGTGCGGCGATTGGCGGCGCCATAAATACGGCCGTAGGCATATTCTATAAAAAGCGGATTCAATTAACGAACACCAAATACAAAATCAGGGTGTGAGGTGGTGTAAATATGACTGTAAGGGAGTGCTATAAAAAGCGAATTGACTTAACGAAAATCAAAATACACTTACTTTTAAGTGGGATGGCAACACCCGGCGTAAATGTAGCCTCACCGCATGGTCTGAAACACAAACACAAACACAAAAAATTTTTACACAAACAATTGCGTAGTAATTTACCTTCTGCAGTCGGAGCTTGCATTTTGAGAATGAAGAAATAAACCGTTCATTATTCGGGGAAGTGGAACGGCTAATCAGCGTTATAACATGATAGCGCTCATTAACTTACTATCAAAACACTCGATGGGAGGCAATTTAGTTTCCAGCAATTTCTCATAACTATCGATGTAATCACAGGGGAAAATGCCTTTTCGAGATAATAATTTCAATTGTGTTTCATTCACATTTTTAAATTCATCCTTTAATTGGATCAAATCATTGACATTCAAAAAGGAAACCAACTTCTCTAAGGAAAAACTTAAAAATCTTAGCGAATCTGTAAATCTAAATTTGATATTTGTTTTCCCATCATATTTAGTAAAGCTAATGCACTTTTCCTGATTGATTGGTAAAAGTGATACTCGACTACGTTTAGCTATCTCTCTCATTATGTGGTGTGCGTCATAACCACTTAAATTGTGAAAATAAATTGGTACAACGAAAGAATTTTGGTACAATAAATTGCAGTTATTATTATTTATTTGGTTCACACTGCTTAATATTCTCGTTAAAACGCCGAGTTACCCTAGCCGGTAGGAATACTACGTTCTCCTCAAGTTCTAACAAGATGGTCTCTCCAAATTTTCCTTGGACCACTCGGGCGGATAAAATGGGATGTGGTCGATGCAGCTCTAGGGACGTTAATTTTACGTTTGGTTTTACTTGGATATTGGCAACAGCATTTAAGGATTGGAGGTCCATTTTCTATAAAATACATTAACGCTTTCAATACATCCTCAGATTCTTAAAATAAATAAAAAAATTCAATTCCCAAATGTGGCTTTAAAACCAACAATCACATTTGAGTTTCCATAATTAAAAATCCATTAGGTGAAAAAATACATGCTTCAATGTGTAAAAATATTTCGTTCCAAATGTGCAAAACTACAAGCAATCGAATGTCCCCCAAAATCAAGCAACATGAAAAATTCCAAAACTATTAAGGAATTACAACTTACCTCTATAAAAGTTGATTTGGCTGGGTTAGAACTACGATTCGAACTAAAATCTATTCAATATTAAAGTCAATTTATACCACCATTCCACCATCCCCATCACACCACACCTTACCTCGGGAAACCTTACCTCAACTGAAAACACATTCAAAGACATCACTTCTCGCGGCAAGACGCTTATGAATATCAATGTAATCACATCGACAGCGGAAAACACGTCCAAATAGTTACTTACCATTTTCCATGAACGTATGTCTATGGTATTTGAACGCTTTAAATGTTTTCTTAAAATAAAAATATTTTTATTAAGGAATTTAATCCACTTTGTAAAATCAGTATTTGTTTTAATCAACTTACATAACGATTCCATCTTCTTCACCATGGCAGTCGAACAGTCCTCAATGGTTGACATTTTTGTAGAAATCTTGGTGCTAACTCTGGATGTGTGTGTGTTTGTGTTTTTGTTAAAGCGGTAGTTGGAGCCTTCTGTTATTTATTATTTAATTTTTGAAAAGAATTTACAATTAATTTTCATTCAGGTCCACCAATTCCCCAACGAGCGCCCTCAGGTTCCTGGCGTTTCCCTCCAGTTTTTGTTGTGTTAGTCCCTCCTCCGCCGATGAAAGATTAAAGTTAAATTCTTTCATCGCCTTCTCGAACTCCAACAGCTCCCGCTCGGTCTCTAATTTTGACATTCGGAAATCAACAGGCAGGTCCCCAAATTTACATTTTCATGTGCCCCGGAATTTCAATAAATTTTAAATTTGATAAATTTTCTTTTAGGGCAAAATCTCGAATTTTATTGAATACGACAAGTTGCCCCATAATGTACTGATACGTTATTGTATCCAGACCGTTTTTCCTTATCTGCATCGCATCCAAAATTTCATCAATGTGAAGTTTGGGTAAAATGAAAATGATATTAAATTTTGTTATTAATTGTTTGATTTGAAACTTTTATACGAAAATAGTAAATTAAATTTTGAATTAAATAAATAAGAATTAAATTGCATATAAATATTAACGAGGTAATAGAATAGTTGTGAAAAAGGCGATCTGTCAACAATATACTGCCCCCGATTATTAATTTCCCCAAGAAAATGGGAAAATGGGGAAAAAGTATAACATTTCTAAAATAAAATCCTCACCCTTCAATTTAAATTCGGGAAATTTTTGGGTATTCTCGTGTAAACCTAACATTTTCCCCCTATTTCCGAATCTTTTAACTAAGCCAGATTTTCCAACACAAGCCACCCCATCCACATAGCATGTGGATTTTACATTTAAATTTTGAACATCGGTATGATTAAAGGGAAAATGTAGATATTTGCAAACCCCCACGTTCCTTCGAACAGCCATAAAGAGGCTTACAACTTCAACAGGATTTTTCACGGTTTTGTCTTTTGAAACTCGCATAAGTCTGTTAAAACAAAACAAAAAAAAATGTTACTACATATAAAAAACAAAAAATAAAATTAAAACTTACCTCTGTCTTCGGCTTGATTCGGCGAATAATCTATCGATGCTTGGTGCGCGGGTGGCCATTGCTGTTGTTGGTTGAAAGGCGGTGGTGGTGGTGGTCGGTCGGTGGATTTATTACGCGCGTACGTCATACTCGCCGCGCGGCGCGTATCTGGCTAGCGAGATACCTGAATATTCGGGCAGGTGCGTACGCGCGCACGTCCCTCGCACACATAGGTACGCGGATAGCGAGATAACTGGGTACCTGGGTACCTGGCTAGCTGGGTACCTGGGTACGCGAATACCTGCTAGAAGATACGTAGTACGGACGTACCTTCCTGCTTGATTTTAATGTATTAAGTAGGTAGGTAGGTAAATAATATGAATATCGAGTATTTGGTAGTATTTGTTTATTATATATCTACAAATTTTTTTATTGTTCCTCCTCCTCCTCCTCCTCCTTCTCTTACCCGCCATCACCATTGCTCCGTTTGAAAATTGAAAAAATTATTTTTATTAAATATGTAATGAGATTTTGATTTCATATCTCATCATCTCGCAGTAGCACGCTCCTACAGCACCCTCCCCCACCGTCACTGTTGTCATCACCCCCCCGCGTATGTTTCGGTTTAAAGAAACAGTGCCACTTTGGCGGCTCATAGAATTTCATGAGATGAATAACCGCCAACTCGATGTCTTCGTGGAAAAACGAGTGGTCCACAAACATTTGCAGACCACCCGTCACCTCTCCACAAAGCGTTAAGTGGGGCGGTATCTCCGATCTGTACCGCTGTGGACGAGGTCTCCAATGCAGGAATACGTGGAGGTAGTTGACCGCGTAGTCGTGGAGGAGGGATGATGCCTCGGCTGGAAGAAGAAAAAAATATATATAACGATATTGTTTAGATATTCAAGAGAGAAAAAACATAGAGCGGCATTATTGTCTTGATTAGAAACCAAAAAAATTTTAAAAATATATCGATATTGACTATTATGAAAAATTTAAAATTATGAACATTAGTATTGAGGGCAAAATATTGTAGAACGATATTCTATAGTAAACTAAAAATGCTATGTAAAATTATAAAAAAGCTTTTTTAAAGTACGATAATCTGATAAAAGAAAAAACACTTACCTTCAATTTTATTAATGCCCCCATCTTCATAAAAATGAAGATTCGGTGGTGGTGAAGGCACTTTTCGGTGTTTCATTTTTTTATACTGATGAAAATAGAAAATAGAAATTAGAAATACATTCAATTTTCGATGTGATTATAATCGGCAGGCCGAAGCGGCGATGCGTCTCTAGACGACGATGGATCGCGTGTCGACGAAACCTTTATTTCTAGGCTAGACATTGAAAGTTCTTCTAACGAGATCTCGACGAACGGAATAAAAGATCATGTTATCAGTCCATTACAACTAAAATAAGGCGCACCTGGCCACAGATCAGGTTAGGTTATAGATAGTCGACTCTCTGTCCTTAGACAGAGTCGACAGACAGAGAGTACTGTTGTGATGGCTGATAAGGCAAAAATTCATGATATGTTAATGTTTCATGATATTGAGTTAAAAATGTCTCATTAGACTGCTGTTTTGTTGCACCAGTGGCTGCTGTGGCGTTACAGACTGCTGTTTCTGTTGCTCGGGCTGCTGCATTTCGTTCAGGTTTTCCTTAAATTTGTCAAATACTAATTGCTGTATTTTACTCCTTAGTTCTAATTTATCAAAAAGGGACAGACTTTCCATATATGGCAGTAAACTTTCGAAAAAATGCAAACCTGCACTATCTGGTTCGTCACCTCGGTTCACTTCTTTTTCCAACAAGGTAACTTTCTTATTTTGGAACTCAAGTATTCTCGGTTAATATTTTGGATTTTTCGTTTTTGAGAGATGCGACGTGGTTCAAGTACGAATGTAACAGAAGCATTGCTGGACGGGCGTGATGTTGTCATTTGAGATTGTGTACGTGGTGATGATGCTTGGGACTGCCTCCTTCGTAATGGCGGCGGTGTCACTAGTGAGGGCGTATGATATGTGACATCATCTGCATGTCTCGTCATTACTTGCACAAACATCTTCTATTTCATCATCGGTAATTTCATTTGTGGATCTTTTCATGTTGGGAAATCTATAATTAGTCAAATAGTTTCTGATATTTTTGAAGTTATTTGGTTACATGTGAAGCCTTTAGTGATGCCAATATTATCTACCGAAAAACTGTCAGAAATAGTTGAAGGTTTTTGAAGGAACAAGGGCGAACTTTCCTCACTGTATAGGAGCCATAGATGGCAAACATATACGACTTATTCAAATAATAAATAAATAAATACAATAACTTACAATTAAAAACATTCACACTTTTCCAACAACTCTTTCAGTATCTCATAATTTAAAATTCCTCTCCTAACATTACCCATTTGTTCCTTAATACTGTCGCGTTTTTAACGTTCGTTGCGGTGTGAATTAAAACACTTGATACGACAAAGCAGTCAACTAAATTTATTGCACACACTTGATAGCTGTTATTAAACACTGTAAGACCTATTGAAAAATGTACACCCTAAACATTTATTTATGTCGCATTTATTTTGCTCGACGTCGCGCCGATGTTCTCCTCCTCCTAGCGGCCGCGGGTTCCTTATATATGCCGTGGACCTTCTCCGTTCCACTAGAACGTTCGGGATTCGCACTCGCTGGTAGCTTCTCGGCGGGTCGAGTCGTTTCGAGAATAGTGTAGAACTTCTCGCATATTCTCGCTGTTAAGATCGTCACACTGCCCTCTTCCTAAGCTCATTTCGTCCCGAAATGATTCCAAAGATGGTGGATGTCGATATCGGCAGAGGGTTCCCTTCTTGCAACAGGACCTCTTGTAGAAGTAGCAGTCCACGGTTCTCTCCAGAGAACGGCGTTGAGGACTGTAACAGCACACCAGAACTTGTATGCCTGTAAACCTAAAGACCACTTCCAACATGCTGCGAATCATCCTCCAGTCCAAGCCATCGAGTCCACACGCCAGCTTGGGAATCGCCAGGCTTCTCAGGTCCTCGGCCAACAACTCCACCTTTAGAGAACACAGCGCGTCCCAAACATCCTTATAGGTTGGCTTCTGATTTGATGCCTCTTTGGTGACCAGGTAGAAGATCCTCCTGCCGGTCTCTTTGTCAGTTACCTTGAGTGCTTGCCCGATTCTGGGATTAGACTGACGCAGCTCTTGAATATTCCCAAACTTCCTGCGGAAAACTTTGGCTATCCCTCCAGACATTTCCAAATCCTTAGCCACACAATGTGCCAGGGCATACTCAGCTGGAACAGTAAACAGGTCCTGCTGCACTTCACAGGTCACGCCGACCCTACTCTTTCGGCCATTAGAATGACGGGCCATGAATTCCTCGAATGTCAAATCCGACTCTGGTTGGATTTGCCGCAGCTCAGCGTCTTCGTGGTTTCCGTAATAAGGAGCCAGTCGGTTGAAGTGAATGACTCGAGCTTTACCCCGCGACGGCTTTTGTATCCTGTAAAGGACATCGTTGATGGCTTCCAGGACTTTATATGGGCCGTCCCAGGATGTTTGAAGTTTTGGTGATAGTCCTCTTTGTCTCTTGGGATCGTAAAGCCAAACCATATCACCGGCATTGTACCTGTGATCCTTGGCATTGACATCGTACGCGTCCTTCATCCGATCACTGGCATCTTGAATGGAAATGCGAACTTGACTATGAATGGCATCCATTCTTCTTCGCAGTTCACTAACGTAGTCCTCCCCGGCGACATCAGTCCCTGGCGGGCAACCAAACTTTAGATCGCATGGGAGACGGAGTTCTCTTCCCATAATTATCCGCGCCGGAGACTCTCCTGTGCTTTCATGCACGGCCGATCGATAAGCCAGCAGGAACAAATGAAGGAAGCTATCCCAGTCCCTTTGATGGCTAGAGACCACTTTGGCCAAATACCGATTAATGGTCCTATTCATACGCTCTACCATTCCATCTGACTGCGGGTGTAATGCAGTAGTCCTTGTTTTCTTAATTCCGAGTGTCTTACAGATGTCCTGGAACAAATTGGATTCAAAATTTCGCCCTTGGTCCGAATGTAGCTCCAAAGGCACACCAAATCGGCAGACCCATTCTTTCACCAAGGCGTCGGCAATAGTGGAAGCTTCCTGGTTCGGTAGAGCGTATGCCTCAACCCATTTGCTGAAGTAGTCCATCACGACCACAATGTACTTATTTCCTGCTTCTGATTCGGGAAACGGGCCGGCCACGTCAATAGCAATCCTCTCAAATGGGCTTCCCACGTTGTACTGGCGCATCAGAGCCTTCCGCCTTCTCTGCGGCCCATTACTGGCCGCACATACAACGCATTTCCTGCACCAGTCTCTTACGTCTGCCTTGCTATTGACCCAGTAAAATCTCTCCCTCACTTTTCCCAGGGTCTTTGTCACTCCGAGATGTCCTCCTGACACACCGGCGTGGATTTCCTCTAGCAATTCCGAAATCCGACTTTTAGGTACAACAATTTGCCTCCTTCCCTCTTTGCCGTCGTGGTCAACTATTTTCCTTCGCAAGAGTCCATCTTCTACAATTAGGGAGTTCCATTGTGCCCAATACGACTTGACGTTGGGAGAATACTTGGCAACTTCTTCCCAGGTTGGCCTTCTTTCTTCTTTCATCCAGTTTAGGATTGTCCGGATGTCGGGGTCTTCCTCTTGGTCTTTTATAAGATCCCCATTTTGCCAAGTATCGTCGACAATGGTGGTTCGTAACAAATCAGCATCTTTCTCCTCTGCCCGCTGGCAATGCTTGCAGTCCAGTGCACAGGGTCTTCTTGATAGGGCATCTGCATTTCCATGGATCCTCCCTGCTCGGTGCTCGGTGTCGAAGTCGAACTCTTGTAACCTCTCTATCCATCTTGCCACTTGTCCCTCTGGATTTTTAAACTGAAGGAGCCACTTTAAGGCTGCGTGGTCAGTTCGCAGCAGGAACTTCCTTCCGTAGAGGTACTTGTAAAAGTGCTCCATCGCTTTTACAACAGCCAGCAACTCTCGGCGGGTGACGCAGTAATTACGCTCTGGCTTGGACAGCGTCTTACTGAAGTATCCAATGACTTTTTCTTCTTGTCCATCCTGAATTTGAGACAGTACGGCTCCTATGCCCACATTGCTGGCGTCGGTGTCCAGTACAAATTTTCCTTCGGGTAGGGGATAGCTTAGGACAGGTGCCGTTGTCAGAGCATTTTTTAGGCGATCAAAAGCTTCCTGGCATTCTTGGGACCATTGGAATTTTCGTTCTCCTTCTGTCAGCCTGGTCAATGGCTTTGCGATGTTGGCAAACCCCTCCACATAGCGTCGGTAGTACGTGCATAATCCCAAGAAACTGCGTAGCTCATGCTTGTCTCTGGGAACTGGCCAATCTTTGACAGTCTGGACCTTAGCCTTGTCAACCGCCACTCCTTGACTGGAAACGACGTGTCCCAGATAATGCACCGCTCTCTGAAATGGATGACATTTCTTTGGGCTCAACTTTAGTCCAGAACCTCGTAGCCTCAAGAACACTTCTTCTAGGTTCCTCGTGTGGTCTTCAAACGATTTTCCTACTACAATAATGTCATCAAGATAGACCAAACATGTCTTCCAAGACAGTCCTCTTAAAATCGTTTCCATCAGCCGTTCGAAAGTGGCAGGAGCATTGCACAGTCCAAATGGCATCACGTTGAATTGCCATAATCCAGCACCCACCGTGAAGGCTGTCTTTTCCCGATCTTCAGGGGCCAACTCCACTTGCCAATACCCACTTTTTAAGTCCAACGTGGAAAAGATCTTCGATCCAGCTAGGGTGTCCAAGGTGTCATCAATGCGAGGGAGAGGATAGCTGTCCTTTTTGGTCACATTATTAAGCAGCCGGTAGTCAACGCAGAATCTGGTCGAGCCGTCCTTCTTCTTTACCAGTACCACCGGTGAGGACCATGGACTGCTGGATGGTTCTATGACTCCTTCCTTGACCATATTCTCAACAATTTTGTCAGCCTCCTCTTTCTTGGCCAGCGGTAGCCTTCTAGCTGTCTGCCGAATGGGACGAGCATCTTCCGTATTGATTTTATGCTGGACTATGTTGGTTCTCCCTTTCTTCCCAGTATCAAAAACATCTCGATATTTATGGACCAAATGCCTCAGCCTCCTTCTTTGGTCTGGCTTTAGACCGGTGCCTGACGACAATACCAGTTCTTCTAATTCTTTTGGAATGGTTTCCCGGCTGATTTCCACGGTCGCAACCTGTCGCAATATTGCTGAAACTCCAGAGCAATGTCCTAACCTCGTGCCCTCCTTCAATAGCACAGGATAATGATTGACGTTCATTATCCTCACAGGAATACTCTTGCCAGCACGTACAAGTGCCTTTCCGACTGCTATCCCCCGACCAACAGCCTCGTCATGCATTGCAGGTTCAAACATGACTATCTCGCCATCTGTGGTCCCGCCATCAGTGCAACCGTCCAAAACGATCTCGCTCCGCTCTGGTATTATTGTTTCCACCGGAAGTAGGACTCGAATCCTTAGATTCTTTTCACGATGTAAAACAACTTCCTCATCGTCTATCCTCAGAACTCCCTGCTTAAAGCTTAACTCGAAGCCCTTGGTGTCCATTATGTCCGTCCCGATGATCACCTCATCCTCAATCTCAGCCACTATCACAGGATGGTCAAACGTGGCTTTTCCGATGGTAAACGTGACGTTTGTTTCACCATGCACTTTTGCTTTGTCTCCCGTTGCTGTACGTAGACGCCATTTTGATTGCTGAACTTTAGCTGCGGATTTTACTATGTCGGGCCTTATGATTGTCTTCGTCGCACCCGTATCCAGTAGCACAGTGCGGAGGGTTCCATCCACACACGCGTCGACGAAAACACTGTTGGCATGGTGTTGCAGTGATGAGACCTGGGCGGTATTTACTGGGGCTTGCCGGATACAGGTCGACGATCGCCCCTTCGCATCGACCTTCTTTAGTTTTCCGGATTGGCGGGAGCGGAACTGACGCCTTCTGGGCAGCGTCTTCTTATGTGGCCTATCTTGCCACATTTTCAGCACTCCAACTTCCGATCCGGGCGGCTACGTTCCCCATTGACCTCCCTGACGATCCGCTTGACTGACTCCTCGAAGTCGTCCTCTCCTGGAATCACCTGCCGGACACGAGCTTGGACTCTGTTCGTGTTCTTGGCAGCTTCGAATTCAAGGGCCCGTGTTAGTGCATCAACTAGCTTAGGTGGATGTGCTAGTAGTAAGGCCTGCCTCATCTCCCCATCGCGGAGTCCATCCAGAAATGCTTGAACTGCCAAACGTTCCATGATCCTTTCCTGGACATCTGGATATGCCAGTCGAACCAGACGTGCAACATCTGCTTCAAATTCCTGTAAAGACTCCCCTGACTTCTGGCACCGATTTTTTAACTGAGTGTGGTAGACGTGTTCCAGGTGTGACTGGCCATAACGCATCTCCAAGTGTTTCACCAGGTGGTCGTAGACTTCTTGCTCTTCCGGGGACATTCTTTGCAGGATGGCAGCAGCATCTCCTCTCAAGGCCAACGTAAGGGCAGTTGCCTTCTCCCTGGATGACCAACCGTTCGCTTTTGCAGCCGCTTCAAACTGACGCTGATAAACATTCCATGACGTTGAGCCATCAAATTGAGGCGGTTTGAGGCGCGTCAGCCCAACAGATTCCGGATTGGCACTAACTTCGCTCTTGTTGTCCATTGCCGAGGATTGACCGGGTAGCTCATCGAAGGTGTTGATGTTCATTGTCGTGATTTTGTTCTGAACTTCCTGAATCCTGCCTTCCATTAAAAGAATTCGCTGTTCCAGTGTAGAAGATTTTTTTAGAATTTCGTCTTGTAACTCCCTTTTTAGGTTGGCATTGTTTTCCAACATTTTCCTTTCCAACCTGACAGAATTCTCTTCCAGCTTTTCCCCAAGCTCGCTTTTTAAACTGGTAATAAGTGTGGCAGAATTTCCTAATAATTCATTTTTCAAACCTTGCAGCATTTGACCGACATCACTCGCCCCTGCGAAAACAAAGTTGTCCGGATCACCGCCTTCCTCAATTAATGCTTTACGAAGCCGCTCCTGCAAGTCCGCTTTTTTTCCCGTCGTATCGCAGTCTCTTTCCTCTAGCTCCCTTTTCAGCTCATTAACCTTTAAGTCCACTAGTTTTGTCATTTTCACACACCCAAAAGTCCGACTTATTTCATTTTACTATTTTTTTTTTTTTTTTAAATTTTCACTAATGTCCAGTTGACTGTCGTTCAATTCACACCCCACACCTGACACCAAATGTCGCGTTTTTAACGTTCGTTGCGGTGTGAATTAAAACACTTGATACGATAAAGCAGTCAACTAAATTTATTGCACACACTTGATAGCTGTTATTAAACACTGTAAGACCTATTGAAAAATGTACACCCTAAACATTTATTTATGTCGCATTTATTTTGCTCGACGTCGCGCCGATGTTCTCCTCCTCCTAGCGGCCGCGGGTTCCTTATATATGCCGTGGACCTTCTCCGTTCCACTAGAACGTTCGGGATTCGCACTCGCTGGTAGCTTCTCGGCGGGTCGAGTCGTTTCGAGAATAGTGTAGAACTTCTCGCATATTCTCGCTGTTAAGATCGTCATACATCTATTTTTTTCCTAATTTTCTTTTTTTCTTTTCTAATTTTACAAATTTTACTCTCTATTCTCTACTTTTCTTTTTCGAGATAAGCGTATTCCACTTTTTCCCGCTTTACCCAATCAACCAAACATTTATATAGACTAAAAAGACTTTGCAACTCCGCGCACGTCAAACTTTCAGCTATAGACTGCCGTAATAAGAAACTGGAAGGCCGAAATTCATCCGACAATCTTAAAGAGGGCTGATCTATAGAATCATCAATCACTAACCGAATAGGAGAATCTGGATTTTGAAATACATTACTAATTACTTCATTTGTTCTACAAACATCATGACAATTGTCTTTAATTGCTATAATACTTTTATTGTACAATATATGTGACAATTTTAATTGGGAAAAACACTCATCGCAAACTAGTAAATTATATTCGTTGATCCTATAGTAACTAACCCACAAACAGTATTTGTTTTCTTTGAAACAATTTTCGCAATTAGAAGTGGCGAGTACTGCGTTTCGAGTAGATGGCGTTTCTATAAAAAAGCTACTGATAGCCGGATACTCTAAGCATATCAAATGACGTGATTCATCATTATGATGCGCTTCTTTAAGAAGAGAATCCCATTTTACGTTTTTGAACATTTGAATAATTTTTAATTTTAATATCCACGGATATGGATATTTAAGGAAGTCTGAAAGACGTGTTATATTTTCACATATAGTCTTTACACAAATCTGCTGCACTAAGTTTACAGAAGACATTTCTAAGTGTGTGTGCGTGTGCGTGCGCGTGCGCGTGCGCGTGTGCGTGTGCTTTGGATTACTATGCTCGAGAAGTACCTATGGCAAGTTTGTGTCACTTGTACACACTTAAGTAAACCATTCTTTAGCTCAGTACTGATTACTATGAACGCATTTAAGTAGTAATTACTAATAGTAATTAGTAAAATTCAATGAGTACTTAAGTAAAGTAATTGCAGAAAAGAAAGATTCCTTAGTTCATCTGAGTATGTTGAATAGTAATACGATTTTATTAAATATTTTTTTATTATTACTAGATAAATAAATACAATATAAATACATACTAACTAAATAAATAAATACCTTACAATTTAAAACATTCACACTTCATCCAACACCTCTTTCAGTCTCTCATAGTTCACAATATCTTTTCTAATATTAACCATTCGCTGCTTCAAATATTTAATTTTTTTTCTAATTTTTTTGTTTTTTTTTTTCTAATTTTATAAATTTTGCTCTTTTACATCTTAACATATATACATTTTTTTTTAAATTTTCACGCTCGTTCTGGTATTCCAATTCTCTCACTCTTTCAGTCACTGATTCATCCCCACATTCATACACTCTACTATCTACGTATCTACTTGTGTGCTCCTCGTCCTCCTCTTCCCTTCTCACCTCAACCGTTTCCTCCCGTTCAGCTTGCTCGTCCAGTGTGATGTCCTCATACACTGGACGAACTGGTGTTGATGTGGGGAGAACCGTCAGAACGCTCTGGATGGTTGCTGGTCCCGGCCTCCACAGGGGTAGTCGCGGTGGCCCGCCAGACGCCACCAGCTTATCCTCCTTCTGGACCGGAACTAGAGCGTTGATCGGCCGGAGGGCGCTAAACGACCCATCTACGACTTCAAAAGATGAATCGTTCAGCTCCTCACGTTGTCGCTTGAGATGAACTTGCAACTTCATGGATTTGACGGGAGCCGACATGATTGCGAAGTAGTAATATGAAGTAGTAATGTGAAGTAGATTTTAAAAGTGCTTTTCATTCTCGAATTTATTATAGATATCTCTATATATATGAAACGAGTAGTGTATAATGCCGGTTCTAGACCAAGGGGATGCTACCCCTCCATAAGGGTTGCTACCCCTATTTAGGGGTTGTTTTTGGTGGGGGAAATCGAAAAAATCGAAAAATTTCGCTCGGGGTGCGGGGGTTCCCGAAAAATTTTTGGATCCGGGACCTGGTCGCGGTGGGGGGGTTTGGGGGTAGGGGGGTTTCGAAAAAATTTCTGACTTGGACGAGATTCGATCTCGGGAGCTGCAGCGCCAGCGGCGGACGCTTAGACCACACGGCTATGCCTTCGTGTGAGATGGTGTGGTATTACGGGTATAAGGAGAGTGTGGGGAAGTGTGGACTTGTAATAATTGATGTGTTACGATTCATAGAAAACCCTATAAAAAACGTTTCATGAGCGTGTCTAAAAGAAATAGGTATTGAAATAACTCAACATGCAAGGAATATTATACAATTTATTGAAATCATGTAAAACCTTATTGAAGTACAATAATACTACTACTATGTCCTTCGGTCTGGTATAACGGGTATAAGGAGAGTGGACTTGTAATTGATGTGAGCGTGTGTAAAAGAAATAGGTATTGAAATAACTCAAAATACAAGGAATATTTTACAATTTATTTAAGTCATTTAAAACCTTATCTTTATTAAAGTACAATATTTCCTTAAGACACAAACTAGCTACACTATTCGTCATATCGCAATAGGCCATAATCGCGGCTTCACCACTCGAAATAGTTCTCAACTGACTAAGTAAATTTAAAACATTGTTATAATACTGCAAAAAATTTATTTTTTCTAAACTAATCACTTGATGGGTAACATACTTTTGATTTAAAGCACACAGTTCACGCACATTGTTCTCGGTTAAAAACAATGATATTGGGTGTTTCGAAACAACGATCATACGCACTTCATTACATCGTTCAGTCATAATTACAATATTGTCACCGCAGATGTATCTCAGATGGGAAATTTCGTCTGAGCTTTTGAAATATCCATCGAGAAGCCAAGCCAGTTGATTCATAAGCATTTTCCACTCATTAACGCTAAAGTGCAGAGCGGTCCCATCGTTAATTTGTATGGTGATGGCAGGGTCAAAATTGTGGAAAATGCTTAGCCCGACGTTCACTTTGAACCCACTGTTCACACATGAAAAACAGGTGTTGAGTAAGAGACTGGTTTCAACTGGTTCTGCTGCCGCAGGCGTCGTCGTCGTCGTCATCGCCGATTTGTCATCTTCTTGTACGCTTTGGGAAATATTTTCATATAGAGAAACTAATGCACTTAAATCAGCTGTTGTCTCCATATTTTGCGCTGCTTTTACAATCACCACTCATAGACTGAAGTCAACATAGCGGAAAATCGTTGAAATTGGAAGGGGTGGGGGTAGTGGTGGTGGTGGTGGTGGTGGTGGTGGTGGTGGTGTTGACGTTAACCGACTCAGGCCCTCTAAATTGAGGAATGTGTTCGTGTTTTCCATAAGAAATAATGTTAATCGACACTCAAACACCTTTTTGTCATTGGTTTCAATGTAAAACGCGTACAGATTCTACAAGCGATTTGAAGCAGCGATCCAAGAATCGTGTGTGTTATCGAAACCCAGCCAACGCACGAGTTCTTTGTTACCTTTTCGCCGTAAAACTTTTTCAACTAAATATACGTCTGGGGTTTTAGTTTTTTGCAATTCCTCCGTATAGAAACCGCCTTCGATTGGTCGTCCTTCGAGGTCCTCCAACAAATATGTTACAGGGTCGGTTATTTGAATTTTTTGCCTTGATATGAGTGTAGGAATTGTAGTGATTGATTCCGTGGCGTTTCATTAACCTTCGAAAATGTACATTGTAGAATTCGGTTCCTTGATCGGTCTGTAAATTACGTGGAGATATGTTCGCTTCATGTAGGATATCTTGAAAAGCCTTAGTCACTTCTTCGCCAGATTTCGATTTTAGAGCTCTCGTCCATATATATATTTCGAGAAGCAATCTGTGACAAGTAAGAAATACTTGAAATTTTTATTGACTTTCGCATAGAGATCAAGCTGGCCGAGGTCGGCTTGCCACAAATCATGTAAACCTTTAATTATCGTGTGACGTCGAGGAAAGAATTTCCTTATCGGTTTATGTAATTCATTAACTACCTGAAGTTTTTCTGCTGACATTTTATCTAGTTTTTAAGGGATCTCCTTTTTTCTTGCTAGATTTTTTCGAAGCAGGCTCTTCGGTGGGTTGAATACTACTGGGGGGTAGGTGGGTAGTCGTCGCAGGTCTTTTCGGAACTCGAACGGGTGATGTCGCTGTTGGAGTTTTCTGGAGGGCCTCTTGTAATAAATCGACTCTCTTGCTGAGGGTGTGTATCTCAATAGCGTAAGGCGTAGTATCGAATGTAGCGAGGAATTTACTTTGAACCGATTCCAATTTACGAGCAAATTATTCTTCAACCTGCTGAATTTCACGTCGAAGTAGTTCGGTGGAGCTTTTGAGAGAGTCATCAATATACGTTCTACACTTCGTAATTGATATCATTAGCTTCACCATATCATCTTCATATTTAAGGAGTCGTTTATCGATATCAGCACTTATTTCATTAATCAGGCGATCCACATAGCCTTTCGTACTGGCGTCAGTATCTTCAGTAGGAGTTTTCAGGTTACTAATCTTAACGTTTTCGATGTTAATATCCCTCTCTGATGTACGAGCTAAAGTTGAATGATTGGTGAACGCTGATGTTTTGCTTTGAGCGGCGTGAGCGCTACCTGCGCGACGTCCGAATTTATCCAAACTCATCTTAAAAGTGGTAGGTACTCGAGTATGAACGCTCAATATATAACGTTCGCTTCTCGAAGCTCTTCGATTATAGAAAGAATTTCATTGTCATGTGATATCGTATTGCCTGCTTGTTTGGACGCGTACAAAAGTCTTAGCCTATCCACCAACTCGTTAAAATCATCAAAGTAGACGTACTCAGTAGATTTCGTATTATAATGCATTTTGGGTAAAATACCTCCACGCTTACGTAAATTATATTTTGTTGGTGTTTCTTCAAGTATCGGCTTAATCACATTCATATATTTAGCGTCTGTTCTCGAATAGTCGAATAAGTCCTTCTTGTTGGCTGTCGTTTTCCGCAAAATGTTCACATAGTTACGCTGATCTTTTTCACCGTAGGAGTGCTTCGGATCTTTGTGGAATAGTAATTCCAATAGACCTCGTGAACTTGGAAATCGCCCGACACCTCCCACCAATATATCACCAGTTTTCTGATCAAACTCAAGTTTTTTATTGCCGATCTTCCACGTAGAAATTTCGGGATCGTAGATAGGGCCCAGTTTCGTATCTAAATCATCCGGTCGACTAAAATATTCATCTACATATTCCTGAATCAGTTTCGGATATTCACGAACAACTTTCTTGGCGGCGACGGTAGTCTCTTCCGCTTCAGCGTCCGTAAAATCTCCCGTTTCATCTTCATCCTCCTCCTCCTCCTCCTCCTCCTCCTTCTCTTCCTCTCCACCAGTACGAGCAGGAGGAATGTTTTCAAATTTTAAGCGCTTCCTCGCACCATGTGGAGTTGAGGTTTTGATCGGACTGAGCAATTCGGTTTTAATCGATGGCGGCGGCGGCGGCGGCGGTGAAGACTTCCCAAGTTTTCTCTTGATAGGGACGCGTTCAGCAGTAGGGTTTTTTGTAGCTTCCACAAGTTCAGTCAGCGGCTTCGTTATCGGAGCGAACAATTTGTTTAACGTTTTATCATCTTCGGATCGTCCTAGCTTCATAGCCATAAATTTTTTTCGTACTGAGCGAGACAATTCTAAAATTTTTTTAGCACGCGTAGCCTCCACATCACTAAAAGGTGGTCTCATGACTACTACTAGTCGTGAACTAATGAGCATCAAACTTTATATATTGATCGAACCCTGTACGATATCGATAAATCGAAACTCATCTCAAACTAATTACTGGGGGAGGTGTGTGTGTGATAGAATTTGTCTAAGCAATAATTTAAGTTGTTCATATAAACTTAAATTAGGACAGCTAATATTGAATATATTTAATGTGAACTTTCCTGATCGAACTAAAGAATTCGTAAATTCATCGAATTCATAATAGCGATCACCTTGCATGAAATATAATAATCTAAATACAGAATGTATTAGAGAAGGAATACCTCTAAAATCTTTGGAAATAGAACCATATCTATCAGGTAAATAACTGCATTCATCCAACTCCAAGTAGTAATCATTTTCAAAAAATAAAAATGTTTTTCCTCTATAGGTGTTTACAGCAGCAATTAATTTTCCCTCAAATTGATTGTAGATATCTGTATATTTTATACGTCGTTTCACGGTAATTTTAGGTATTACTTCAAAAAATATTGTCTCATCCTCTAAGAATAGCGCAATTTCATCATTAGACCTCTGATAAACTGCAGTTATTTCGTGAATGTGTTCTGGCATAATGTATAACATCCTGTTAATATCTAATGCTTTAGAAGACATATTTCCTGATTTGAGATCTAGAATCCACATCCAATTTTTATAAATAACATATAATCCCTCATTTAATATCAAAAATGAAAGTTTTTCATAACTTTTTATGTTGCAAATATCGATTTTTTCCATCGACGTTGGTGTAGTCACAACCGTCGTGGATGCCGTAGTCGAGTACGTTGTCGTCGTTGACAATGTCGACGTTGACATCGGTGACGTTGACGTCGTGGGTGGTCCATATAAAAATTGAATTCCATTTTTATCATCCTCGTGAAATTCCAATACTTTTCCCTGGAAATATGTGTACATTACCGCTGAAGAATTACTCGAATGACCTAAACCCAAAGCATGTCCAATCTCATGAAGTAATACTGCAAATAAATCATTCCCCTCTTTTCTTCTCAGATAAATTTCTTGGACGTCCGTACTCCAATTTAACGCTGCGTTTACATGAATTTCCGAAGCTTTCTCTTCTGGATGGGGAGAAAATGCGTGTGCATAAACATTTCTCTTTAATGACAATGGGCATGATTCGTTCACGGTATCCATATTATGTTTTTCCTCTTTAAATGTGATGGAAATATTCGCATTTTTCAAATCGCCTACATATTCAAATTTTAAATTTGCTATCTTCTCCCACGCCTTAAAAGCCCTCCGTGCAGCAATTTTGCACTTATAGAATTCGTGTGATGCTCTTAGCGTCCATTTTAAGGTACTACCCTTAGGCCATTTCGTTTGATATGCCATAAATTCATCTATATCAGCCATTCCACATCTAGGTGATTCGATTAATTCATTAGTTTGATCATTCAGTTTTCCATCTGCGACCAAATGGAATCTTTCTTGAAATAAAGATAATGCTTCCGACACGTTTCCATCACCATTTCCTATTAAGTAACCATATTCTCTTAAATATTCTTCAGGTGATTGCGCGCTCACTGATATCACTAGCAAGACCAACAACAATATGATGGCTTCACTTATCTGGTTGCACTAAGTCCTATCTTTAACTGAACCTATATTTATAATTGATCTGCAATAACGGGTTACTAATGGGCATCCAACTTTATGTATTGATCGAACCCTCTACGATATCGACCTGCGTTCAAATCGAAATCTTTTGCGATAACAATGGGTGTGAATCTGCAGCTCCAACATTCTGAACACAATCGTTTAAATTCCTCATAGCTCATATCCGGAGACACGTGCTCATCGAAAGCATGTCTCAAATTAGTGTCATCCTGTTTAAATAATACTATAACGTAACAATTATCGCGTATGAGTTGTTTAGGAATTTTAGAATATGTTTGACAGAGGTATGCGACGTCTATGTCTTTATGTCGACCCATGGAAAAATATGCTCGGATCTTATCTTGTTTTTCACAGGCGACATCATCGAATAAAAAGATTGAATTTCGACGTGCCTTCTCGGGATCCATGATAATTTCATTGTCGTCGTAGGCGAAATAGCCCATACCTTTCACATTCTTTAACACTTCTTCCAACAAGCGATATTTTGGCTGATACAATGACTTCGAATACACGTACACGTTACGAAACTTTAGTCCATTCTCATTGAAAAGTAACGTCAAAATGGCGTTCGTTTTACCGCAACCAGACGGACCAGAAAAAATGGCTCGAAAACAATTCGGTAGCAGCTCACTATGTTTTATCGATGACTTTCCTACTTCCATGAAATCTAAGTTGTCTATAGGTAACATGCGTACTTGCTGAACCGCCTTCATTTTTACGATTGACATCGAGGTATGTGGTCCACCACCTATATAAATAGAGAGACACTCCCTCGGCTTTTATCATTTTTGTGATGATAGTATACAAAGGTGATGGTGTTTTGAATACGATCATCAATCGGTTGCCGTTCGAGTTACATATTCCTGGATATCAATTTTGCGGGCCCGGAACTAAGTTAAACAAGCGATTGGCTAGGGGTGATAACGGGGTAAACGCACTCGACGCTGCCTGCAAATCGCACGACATTAGTTATTCGAAAAATTCTTCTTTGGAGGATCGACATAAGGCTGATCGTGAATTGGAACATCGTGCTTGGGAACGTGTGAAAAGCAAGGACGCATCGTTGGGTGAGAAGACTGCAGCGTGGTTCGTTACAACTGGGATGAAGGCGAAAAGGAAGCTCGGCATGGGACGCCGCCCCGTCTCGTTCAGAAGAAACGTTCTGAAACCTGTTACAAACATTTTAAAAGCGGCCATGAAAACAAATCCACGTATAAGTGCATCTGGTTTGAAACAGCCTGCTACGATAGCTTTACGAGCAGCTCGAGCTGCCGTTAGAAAGGTAGGAGGTCGTAAAAGGATACGTATTCCACGCATTATACCATATGAAAGTAAATCTGGAGGAATATTACCTTTGCTACCCATATTTGCGGCACTAGGAGCGCTAGGAAGTCTGGCAGGCGGCACAGCGGCAGTGGCAAAGACGACCATCGATGCTAGAAATGCCCAGAAAAAATTGGAAGAACAACAACGTCACAATAAAGCCATGGAGGAAATCGGCAAGACTGGATCGGGCTTGTTCGTACGCAAGTCCTCCAAAGGGTTCGGTTTATATCTCAAAAAGCAGCGGCAGGGACGTGGCCTGTACTTGAAGAAGCAACCAAAAAACTTGTAAAGCTACCCAATAGAGCTCTATACGATCGAGAAATCATTACATATGCAAATAAATTGAAAATTCCATATTTTAGGGGGGTTTTCATGCGTGACTCTCTACCAAACACACCTAGACGTAACGAGAGTGCCATCATCAATTTGGATACAAAAGATCATCCTGGGACGCATTGGGTAGCGTACAAGAAACGGGGGAATATCGTCGAGTATTTCGATAGTTTTGGAAATCTGAAACCGCCACAAGAACTCATTCGATATTTTGGAGGGGAAAAAGTTGAACTTTTTTATAACCGAAACCGCTATCAAAAATTTTCATCGAGTAATTGTGGTCGTCTATGTCTCGAATTTCTCTATAAAACGTGAGTACGGTTTGGTTTGGAGGTTAAACATGTCTGAGACTTTCACGCTAAAGAGTCGCACATCATCGTTCTCGATCGATTTCACCCCACCGATCCGATTGGATCCAAATTTTGAGTACGGATTGGCATTAATTGGATTCTATTCATACAACACCATTCCGAACATAGAGGAGGGTACCAAATTCAAGTATTATTCGAAGGGAAACGTCGTTACGCCGCAGTTCATCAGTATCCCGACAGGTACTTGCGAGATCACCGATCTCGAGAATTACCTCAAAAAGTTCCTGATACCGGAAAATAGTGTAGTCGACGAAGACGAAATATTCTTTTTAAGACCCAATAATAACACTTTAAAGTGTGAAATATTTCTGAGAGATTACGACATCGATTTTCGAGCAGGATATACCAGAATCGCCAAACTCCTAGGATTCACCCCGAGACTTTTAGAAGCAGGAAAGGTGCACGAGTCCGATTTACCAGTGAACATTGTGAAAGTGCGAACCATACACGTCGATTGTAATATTACGGGTGGTTCGTATTACAACGATCCACCATCACATACGTTGTACGAGTTTCCGATCAACTCGGATCCTGGGTACGCTATCGACGAAGTACCTCGAAATTTAGTATATTTGCCAGTTATTCGTAAGGAGATAAGTAACATTGCGTTAACGGTTCTCGATCAAAATTTTCAACTAATTAATTTTCGAGGTGAAGAGACTCTCATTAGGTTGGAACTGAAAAAATGGTCTTAATCTTGGGTGATTACTATAAAAGAGGAAGTGTAAGGAATACAACTCCAGTAACCAAAAGACATTCGACGCAGCAGCAGCGACTGTCCCGATTGAACGCTACTTTTCTCAACGCCATAGGATATGTTGTCCGACCAGATTTTCGACCTATACCCGAAACTTCAAAACGATGATACGATTAAGAGTATCAAACGTCACACATACCATCCATTCGTGAAATCATATCTAAAGAATGATATTCTTGAAATTACTGTGACCAGAAACGACGCTTTTCTCAACCTCTACGATGCCAAAATAAAAATTAACGGGAAATTAGAGAGGACGTCTGCCGATGGAGAGGTGAATTTCGTAAATAACGCAGCAGGATTTTTATTCGACTCCATGTCGTACTTATTGAATGGAATTGAAGTGGAACATGTGAAACAACCAGGTCTAGTGAGTTTGATTCGAGGTTACCTGTGCTATAATGATGATGATAGCAAACATTTGGACAAAGGCAGTTGGGTTTTTCCCGAAAAGCCTACCATCAACGCAGATGGAACCTTCGTTTGGCTCATTCCACTATCACATTTCTTTAGCATATTCAATGATCATAAAAAGGTTATGTTTGGAAGGCACACTATTCGAGTAGTAAGAGCACGTAACGATGATAATTGTGTCTTGGTTACAGGGGCAAATACTACATTTGAAATTACTATAACTGAAATGTTGTTAAAGATTCCACACGTCGTCCCCAACGATGGGAAAAAACTGGAACTGTTGAAATCCATAAAAGATGATAGACCGTTCATAATAGCATTCAGGACGTGGCAGCTGCATGAACTTCCAAGTCTAAATGTGGGTTCGACTAATGCCGTTTGGTCGATCCAAACGATGAACAACCAACATCCACCTCGATTCGCAATCGTCGCTTTTCAAATAGATAGACGTGATAAAAAAACGGCTGACTTTACGCGATTTGATAATCTCAACATATCTGATATATGCTTGAATTTATCTGAGCGCTATCCGTACGAACCACTAAATTTAAATTTCGAAACCAATGATTATGCTGAAATTCATGACAGTTATGTTGATTTTAACAACACCTACAAGGGTGACTATTTCGGCTCAAAGAAACCATTGCTTAATATGAAACAATTTAAAGACATGGCGCTGTTCGTGTTGGATTGCTCACGTCAAGATGAGCAAATTAAATCATCGATCGTCGACGTCTCTATCGAGTTTCAATCGAGGAGTGGATTTCCCGCCAACACTAAAGCTTATTGCATCATTATTTACGAAAGTGTGTACGAAGCTACACCTCTTAGCGAGATAGTTCGAAGTATCTACTAGTCTTCATCAGATCGTCAAACATGAAGGTGCTCCTAGTCGACATTCAAGGTTTTACGCTCACAAATAATTTTTCACCGGAATTTGTTGCTAAAGAAATTGCAATTTATGATGGAACTCGCATGAATCATTACTTGTTCGAGGAACCTATACCTTACGACAACTTATCTAACTGTGATAAGAAACAAGTACAATATTGCACCAGACACATACACGGACTTCAATATACTTCCGGTTATGTGCCATACGCAAAACTTGGCGACATACTCCGAGCTGACACTCAAAATGCTGATATTGTTTACGTAAGAGGCCACCAAAAGAAATATTTACTCGACGCCCACCTGCAAAATCCCGAGAAGATGCCGAATATCGTCAACATCGAACGTCTTCCAGAAAGTTCAGATACATCCAAATTTCAACGTGATATTCCATTATGTATGAATCATCAATCAAATTGTTTTTTTATGTGTAGTGTACGAAATTGTTATAAATTATACTGTTGGTTTTTAACATATGTTCCACAATAAATATATATTGAAAATCTGTCGTTTAATTTCTCAGTATTCATTCAGACATGGCGGCGTTAGGGTTACAAGTTTTGATACTGTCTGCAATTCTCAATGACATCATATACATTTCGCCGCCACATAGTGCAAAGGAGGTGTTCATATGTTTCGATATAAATGCCACTTGGCCTGAAAAATGGGTGAAGATGGAATCCTTCGCATACAACCAACACACACCAACTTTGACATCGAAATTACCTAACAACGCTACAGGCTACAAAATACGTGTCGTCTACCAAGATCGCACGTTTGAAGATTCAACATGGCGGAACCTAACCAGCCACGCACTCCCTGACCCAGGTTCGAACAACATATATTTTTTGATTTGGTACATCGCCTTCAGTGTGTCGGTGCTGCTCATCATAGCCGTAACAGCATCCTGGTGCTATAAATATGGAGCTTAGAGTTTTTAATCAAATACGAAGACGTTCTTCAACCTCGAGATAGTGCTCAGCTTTTCTATTTACATCGATCCCTAAATGTCGAATTGGAACCGATGAACACATCGATCCACGGACGTCATTACGTGAGCTGCCCTTTATCTCTCAACAATAGCATTAAATGTCCAGATGCTTGTTTGTGTACAGATCGACTATTTCACCGCGATGATATTGAAAGTGCTATGCAAAAAATTATGAAATTTTATATTGACTTATATGGAAATAAACGCAATTAAATGTTGACTTTGGTCGAAAATGTAGTTTAAACACCTGTTCGATCTTCTGTATTCTTCATACCTACTACCCTAACATTTTCCCACGCCAACGACATTCTAAACGGCTATGCAAAAAAAAGGATGAAATTGTATAATGACTTATATGGAAATACATGCCATTAAATACAGACTTTGTTTTCTTTTACTGTAAAAGCGTCTCGAGTTTTAACCTTCACACATACACGTTTCTGACAAGTTCCTAGCCAGCGAACCTGTTGCAACTTGTATAGTAGATCGAGTCAGTTCACTGACTTTCATCACCACCACCACCACTACTCTGCAAGTCTTGACCTTGACGAATAGCGTTGAAATTTGCGCGCAGGCCGAGTTCGTTCGCCGCCACCACCACCAGCTGGTCCCGCAGTTAAATCCAGTGTTCGGCATATTCACAATCTATCTGTCAAAGATGAAAGTTAAAAGTTTTCTGCTCCAATTCGGCGACTACGTCACCGCTGCACATAAGAGAGACCTTCTAGAGCTCCAGGATGTCCTGGACACCAGAGAAGCAGAAGAACGACGCGAATCCAAATATGGGAGACATTTTGTAAGTTGTCCCTGGTCCAGAGACACAACGACAGACGGGCCGGACACCTGCTTCTGCGTTTCGTGGAGATGGGAACGTCGGAGAATCGAGAAGCATGTAAAGTCGATTATTGACTTGTACTTACGCATTCTTTCGAGAGTCGAAAATAAAAAAAATTGTTCTTAAATTATTTTTTTTTACACACACACACACACACACACACACACACACACACACACACACACACACACAATCAAATTCATAATTCATCGGTATTTCTTTTATTCTCCAGTTACAGAAAACATTTTCAATACAAAGTTACAATATACATAGTTTTGTTACATCCTATTACAAACTGGTAGAGCGTACACTTTTTGACATGCAGAGTACTATTTAGAGGTTCGAACTGCTTGTACAAGCTAACCGCCTTTTTGGCATATCAGTTTCAACCAATGACGTGGGACCTTCATTCGAAAGGGCTCGTTTAGGCTGTGTAGTCGATCGTATTTCGTCTTCCGAAATCTCTAATGAGTAATGTCCGAGAGCCAGTGTAGCAATCCCATCTTCACATATATGACGTTTGTCATCGCTAACATCTAAAGCTATTTTGTTTTGCTCGATAGTGAATACATTATGCTTATTCGACCTTATTAACGTTTGTTTCTTTCGCAACGGTTCCCTGCCAAACAAACACGTTTTGTAATCTTCTATCGAAAGGGTTTTTGTAATGGCTTTGACGAGACCTTTCGCTTTACAAATTTCCTCCTCGGTTGTATGAACTTTAAGAGCATACATTTTAGATCTCAACCCGACAAATTCTTCTAAAATTCTTCCTCCTACTTCGTCTTTAACGTGTCCAAGTTTTTTCTTATTTACCCGAGGATATGAATACGGGTTATCGTCGGCATAATCGGAAGTATCAAACCAAGTAGGTACATCATTTCTCAATTCGGCATATAAGTCTTCCGAGACAATTTTATAAATTAAGCTATCGGTATCCGTATAACACAGCTGAATGCGTTCCAAAGGGAATTTCGATTTCATGAATTCATAGTGAAATTTATATAATTGTGTTTTTGCTATATCCAAGATTGCAAATCCTACTGTTATCGGTTTATTAAATAGAATTTTACATTTTTTCATTTCCACCGCTACACAATCTTCGTCAAAGATGATTCGATCGTGAAAATTCGGTTTTGACATATAATAATTAGCACCGTAAGCATCATCGAATTTCGACAACAATTTTACATCGCGTCTCTTTCGAAGATTTTGCATTGAGTTACCAAAGACGCTGTTATTGAGTAATTTATAGTTATCTTGCTCAAAGGCGCTCGTCGCTCGTGCTCGCATTTCAGTGTTCAAATTGATGTATTTAGTCATCCAAGGCGATTGGACAAATTTTAATACCCGATGAATTTTTGTTAGTTTGAGACCGAATTTCACGCATTGTTGTAGATTGCGATAATGAATGACGTACCTATGTTTGTTATGCAAAGTGGCTAGCAGTTTTTTGCATTTATTACCCGAGGTTACTTGTTTTTCTGGACAAAACGGTAGATCCGAATGATCGTCGTGAATATCACGCGGATATTGTAAATCAACTTCCAAAATGTAACCGATAGATGAAGTAAGCGAAATTTGCTGTATATCAAGTAGATCGATTTCCTCTGGCGACAACCACCTAAAATTTGATTGTGGAAGATACTGCGTCATGCTAAACCCGTACATATTCACAATGTCGAAATAAATTAAATAGGACTGTTCCTCGTCGGGTTTGAACGTTCCCATATATTTATTATTTGCTCGAGCGTGTCTATGTACACATCCCGTCATCCCTCCTCTGATCCCTTTCTCAATAAAGTGCAACATGTCAACATCAGTTAATAATTCGAGTGTTACCTTAGTAATTTTTAACATTGCGTCCCACCCCAATGATGGCGTCGTAATGTAACGAGCAGCATCTAATCCATACGTTTGTGCACAGACAGTTCGAAATTTCTGAAAGACATCAACCAACAACAAAACGTCTGTTTTCAAATAAATATCAGAGTAGTCGCCTAACGTGGTACAATTTAAAGTTCTCCAAACATTTTGCGCGTGCTGGTAATCTTCGTCTGTTATATGCTCGTTTCGTAATTTGTTAAAAAATTTGCTTTTACACGGTAAAGCCGTTTCTTCCAAAATTTCGAACGATGTTAGATAATTATAGGGAAAAACTCCTTTTCTGATTAGCAATTCGAGGTGTTCCTCCCGAGGAATACATTTTTTCGTTACTGGATATTCCTTTAAGTTAGACGCCAGTTCGGCTAAAGACCGAGGTAAAAACTGGAAAGAATCGATAAAACGTAAAAAGATACTTTTTATGCAAAACTTGTCATCGCTATCGTCTTTCTCAGATTTAACGTCAACAAGAATTTGTTTCGTGAATGATTTGTATTTTTCTTTGTTGTGTGGTATTAAGGTCAGTTTACCATCTAATTTGGAGCACAACTTTTGTATGATGAAGTGACTATCGTAACCACTTAAATTATGGCTTACTACAGGTATAAAGTTGGGAGTTCTCGCCTTGAGATTGCAGGAGTTGCAAAGTGCGTATTTGTAAAAACCTGTGAGGTGATCGTGGTGTTTCACCTTCTGGTTGTCTATTTGAAATGGATTTCTGCACATATGACAAATTTTAGCGCTTTCGTACTCTCGCATTTGAGTTTCAGTGAGAGGCAGCATTTTACATCCTTGCGAATAAATTTTTCCAATACGTTCTGCGATATCTTGCAATTCTTCCATAAACCAATCAATACAATTTAGACCGCGACGAAACTGATATCCACACAAGTTTTCGTCAAATTCACAATGCAAATAATAGCCTACACTATATGGGATATGTTTTTCGGAAATGCAAGTATACGATTGATGCGCGGAGGGTGAGACGGTATCCACGGGCGCTAAATACGTTTCTAAATCGAAATATAGAATAAACGGTAAGGGTTCTGTATGACTGAAATTTTTAAAATAAGGTTTATTTTGTTCTAAAGACGGTAAAAGCGTTTTCACCCCTTTAAACTTTTTGCAATCTAAACCGTGTAAATCTAGGGCTTCTTGCTGCGAAAAATAACATAAACATCTCGAGCAAATAAATACTTTTTTTTCGTGTTTATGAATTTGGGAACTAAGTAAGCGCGATAAATTTTTGATGTACACATAATGGTATGTGGTAGCCGAGTCGGAAATGTCCTCCAGAGGACGATCATTCTGAATAAGCAATAAATTTACATGCTTTTCTTTGATCTGGTTCGAAATTCGAACCGGTAAAACCTCATAGGTATCTTTTGTCGTGCGTTTCGATGGTTCGTTCTCCGTTTCCTCGTCGGATTCCGAAAGCGTTTCGATGTCAACAGTTTTACCTACGAACCACGTGTCTGACCGGTGTTTACGTTTTAACCCGAAAATATTCACCGATATATCATTTTGATTTTCAAATTTCGTTACTTGCTTTAAGGACATCGGGAAAGTAAGCCCATCTAAGTTTAATAATTCTGAAAAGTGTCGATACGAAGATGGACGCGTAACATGCCTGGTTACGTTCTGCTGTAAATAGCAATTCACGGCCCAGCAAAAACAGAAATCGTCAGCAGCTTTCACGTTAATACATGCTTTTTTATCTTTAATTTCCTTTGGAAGATCTATAAAAGAGGAACCTCTTTGATTTCGAGTCTAACAATTTCTCTTAAACTCCACCCAGAGTTTCTCTCTGCGAATTCAGACATGCGTTTCAATAACTTATCGCGAATATTGTCGATATACCACTCTGTGACGTTTGAAGTGTCGTAAAATTCGACATTTTTTGTGTTCAAATATTTAATTTCCCCAAGATCACCGGCGTCATCACCTTTCGGAATAATAAATTTGCCTACAAACGTGGTATTTATTTTACATGGAAATATATTAATTTTTTTGATAATCGTCGGAAAAATTTTCAGAATTTCGTCTAGAAAGATTTTTGGGTCCTTGAAATTTAAGTTATTATTAATTGCAACTGTCAATAATCTAGATTTAAACGCTGACTCGCTAATAACAATATCCCACGCACGCTCTACCATTTTGTATAGGTTCAAAACTACGTTTTACAACTACTTATACGTTTTCCCCCTCTAAAATGCTCCACCAAAGATTACACACATAGATATAACTGCAGTACTTACACTTCGATAAATTCTACAGCCGAAAATTCCACCCCTCCGTCATTATTTTTCTTTTTCCCTTTATAAATTAGCCGAATTGCCGGATTGCTGCTAATTGCCTGAAGATCGCCGTCGCTCAGCGACTTGAATCTTTCCGGCAGGAATACGTGTGGGTACTCTAGTTCTGGTAGCTCAACCAGGATTCGCCTTCCGAACCGCGTGGATACTGATGTCGCAGCGGCAATCTTGTACGGCGTCCCCTGGACGAGGTCCGTCAACTTTGTCGTCGAATACTTTCCAGCCCCCAGATCGTTTAATTTCTGCAAAGACGACATCTAAATGTGGAAAAAATCATGTTGAAATAAACCCTTTTATACAACTAAACCTTACATGAGTACATTGACATGCACTAAGTTCAATAAATACTAAAAGAATTCTTACCTTTGGACTTTGGCGGCGCTGTTTGTGCGTGTGTGGGAGAGGGCTGACGTACTGGACGTTCGAGATGCGAATAGTACACTTCGAAAAGAATGTTGCCTTTAAATACTTGTCTGGTAGACAGGTAATTTCATACGTCTCGAGTTTTTCTCCTGCAAGACCTTCAATAACGCACTTTAAGAAGCTCAGACGCGTCGACCTCGCCTTCAATTAGCGTTCGAAGACGCTCGTCGCTCCTTATTCGGAATCATTACCTTGCACAATTTTATTTACATATCGACAACTGCATCTTTCTTACCAGGTCGTAACCTCGTTTTTCTTTTTTCTCGTACCCCGATTGCAATGTCACACTTTGTCTGATATGTAAATAACATTGTGCTAGGTAATGGCTGTTTCGGACTGTGAACAGGACCGTTTACTTTGCCTCTATAAAATGCGGACTATTTTCTCTTGCGTCTCATAAGCCGTTCGAATACGCGTGAAAATCATGTATTGTTACGTAGCTAGATATGTGGTGATGTATATCGACTTTTACCGGCGTTTACAAGACGACGAGTCGATAGCCGAATGGGAGCTTGAACTGCAAATTAACAGTCAAAAAAGACTAATCGAGTTGTGTATTAACTGCTCCCCCCACGAATCCGCCCTCTACGAGCTGTGTGACTATCATGAATGGTTGCCGGCAGTTCCGACAGAACCTCGTAAACGCTGTTTTGAGTGTGGGAGATTTTTGGAAAAGTAAGTATTTTCTTTCACGATTCCGTTGTTTTTACCCTTTTCCTTTGTTCCTACTAGCGTACCGAACACTCTCGCATTTACTTAACTGTCTGTTTCCTTCGTGGATTTAGTCTTTTTTCATTTCGCTCATTTTTCCTTCTCGCTCTGCATAGACATTACTGTTATAGGTATGAGCCTCGTGCGGTGTGCGAACCTTGCAGCAGCCATTTCGACTACAGTCACCCCGCGATGAAATGTATGGTGTGCCAGCAATTCATCGACGTTCCCTATTTTTGGAGAGTGCGAGGGCTTGACGACAAGATTTGCGAGTCGTGTAAGGTGGGCCGTGATGATGTTGAATACGTCGATGGACGTGTCACTCCCACACTCCTTGCTTCCGAGGAAGGGGTGGTTCGCTATGGAGTACCATCGCTAGTGGACCTTGCGGCAAATATGACCGTGCTGCATTTCGGCGCACCCCAGTGGAATGGTACGGTACCGCGGCTTTCCGATTTCTTTATCAAAAAACATTGGTTAAAACATTATGGTTGAACTTTCAAAGGTGCTTCGATATTTTTAGGAAACTAGTTTCATACTTTTATCTCTTTTTCATACTTATATCTTTTTATCTTTCATAATTATAGTATTTCCTTGTCCGCATATTCCATAAGTGAGTGTTCTAAATTTAAGGTCCGTGTCATCGTACGCATTAGCACGGTGAAGCAAGACACCATTTCATGTCCCGTCGAGAGTTAAAGCATAAAATATGTATCGCATGAAATTTTCAAGAAAATTTCATGCAATACGGCTCTACCGAAACGGGGATTCGAACCTCGGCCATATAGATTTTCAGTCTACCGCTCTCCCAACTGAGCTATTTCGGTTCACAGATATATGCTCTAATATGCTTCTTAAAAAAAAAACCTTCGCGGAGATTTGGTGAAGCGCTTCTTGACGATTTTTTCCTTAACTCGCAAATAAGCTCGATAGGAAGTTAATTCTATGCACAATTTGTTACCACTCAAGTGAATAGTTTAGAAAAAATAAATTTTTTGCAGTATTATAACAATGTTTTAAATTTACTTAGTCAGTTGAGAACTATTTCGAGTGGTGAAGCCGCGATTATGGCCTATTGCGATATGACGAATAGTGTAGCTAGTTTGTGTCTTAAGGAAATATTGTACTTTAATAAAGATAAGGTTTTAAATGACTTAAATAAATTGTAAAATATTCCTTGTATTTTGAGTTATTTCAATACCTATTTCTTTTACACACGCTCACATCAATTACAAGTCCACTCTCCTTATACCCGTTATACCAGACCGAAGGACATAGTAGTAGTATTATTGTACTTCAATAAGGTTTTACATGATTTCAATAAATTGTATAATATTCCTTGCATGTTGAGTTATTTCAATACCTATTTCTTTTAGACACGCTCATGAAACGTTTTTTATAGGGTTTTCTATGAATCGTAACACATCAATTATTACAAGTCCACACTTCCCCACACTCTCCTTATACCCGTAATACCACACCATCTCACACGAAGGCATAGCCGTGTGGTCTAAGCGTCCGCCGCTGGCGCTGCAGCTCCCGAGATCGAATCTCGTCCAAGTCAGAAATTTTTTCGAAACCCCCCTCCCCCCACACCCCCCCACCGCGACCAGGTCCCGGATCCAAAAATTTTTCGGGAACCCCCGCACCCCGAACGAAATTTTTCGATTTTTTCGATTTCCCCCACCAAAAACAACCCCTAAATAGGGGTAGCAACCCTTATGGAGGGGTAGCATCCCCTTGGTCTAGAACCGGCATTATACACTACTGAAACGGTTGGATCTTTCCCCACTCCTCCCTTATACACATGCTGCACTATTCTCGTCCTTATGGTAGTGCACTCACAATAACACCTATATATTTTCATCTTATTCCATTAGAATTCTATACTATCTTTATTATTTAACAGAAAAATTACCTTTCTTAGGTTAAAAGTAGTACTCTAATTTGTGCAAATTGTAAAACTTAGGTGGCTTCGTAAAGTCATATGTATTACAGAACAGGTCTTTCGTTTAAGAATACCTCTTTTTTATTTACTTCTTCTCCAACAATACATTCCCTCACCTTGTCATATATATTCTTTAAAGGTTCATATTATTTTACTACTAAACATTTAAAACAGACTTTTACAGCGTTTAAAATTTCCCTATTTTATCTTATCCGTTGATCATCTTAGGTCTTCCCTTTAGACTTTCCTTTTCGGGGACGTTATTCATACTAGGTGGCGCAAAAATAACCTTCCGATGTTTTTTGGCTGTATTTTAAAAAAAAATGAAAAACTGATTCTTGTGGATTATTATTATTTGGTCTTTTAATTTTTTTTACATCAAGTCGAGAATATGATATCATGTAAATGGCCGCCGCCAAAGTTGATTGTCATTTGAGCCCTTTTTATGGCATTTTCCATCACTTCGGCCAAAACTCTTCCTGCGATAGGTCCTCACATTCTTGACGGATATTGTCTTGCTGGTCTAGATAAACGTTTAGAACTGAAATCGTAGAAATGAATCAAATGGTGTCATTTATAAAAGTAAAAAAAAAAAAATAAATTATTCGTTTGCCATGTATGTAAGATAATCAAGTCTCCTTAATTAAAAGGAACAAATTCATCAGATGAAAATAAATCTTTAAGTGGGACAATACTTTAACACGATCAAGTAGTACAATTTCTCAACCTCTGAAACAATATTCCCTTCAAAATGTATGAAATTATTAAACAAAACCAAATTATTAACAAATTAAAATTTACTTACATGTAAACACGAACTTGCTTGTAGATTGGGAAAAACGCTTGGAACTGAAATCTATTCAGTTGTAGTTACTTATATATAACCCCCCCACACATTCAGTCACACGCACGCCCCCCCTACCACTTACCTCGGAAAGACCTGCTTCGACAAAAAAAAACACATCAAGAATATGCACATCCTGTGAATTTACTTAAGAGGTACTTTTATTATATTGCAGCAAACGGTTTTGTAGTTTGAGGTGTATTGAAAAATTTGAAATCAATAAGTTGATCCTCAACGGAATTTTTAATGAATTTACCACAAAAAACAGACATTAATTTTAATAGTTGAGTGAGTTCTTAAAATTTTCTTTAATTTACTCCTTAACAAAAATAATGAATCTCCTAAAAAGCTGCAATGCACTTTGTTTTAATTCTAAGGTGACGAAAATGTTTTCCGTTCGTGATGCCAATTGAATCAGTATCTTTCACATGTTTAGTGAACAGACGTTACTTTAATTCCACTATTTTAATCCTTTTTTCAATGTCTCGTGAATTTAAAACGTTAACTTGACTGCACATCTTTCAAAAAATTGTTATAATATTTCCACTTGCAATATCGAGTTTATTCATTTTTGAATATTTTCTACCTTGGAGATCGAGATACGAGTAAAGTACCTTTCAGCCTATATTTCAGCAAATAACTTTGAAGTTTCTTTAAAAATTAATACTTTAGAATCTTTAGAATACTTTGGAGAGAGAAAGAGAGCAAAGATTGTGACTTTTTTATAATATTTATTTATTTTTCTTTTCCATTGCAGTCCCTGCGAAATTAAATGAATTAGTTGAAATTTATTTAATTAAAATCACTTACTAGTTTGACACCCAAACGGCGACAAACGGACCGTAGTCCTCATAAACGAACTGTCTACCCCCTAACGAGGGGAGTTCTTGCATTCCTGGGGGTAGTCGAGACACTACCCCCGATCCGAAGAAATAGCATATAGATTTCAACTGAAACCGCGGTGGAATTACAAATTTGGGGATATTAATATGTAATAATTACTTACACGTAAGTTCTCTGGAAGCGCTCCCCGGACATGTTCGTAGAACTGCTCCATGTCTAAAACACACACACACATATTAACAACACCAACAATTATTTTTTAGCACGTACCAGTACCGATGGGGACTTCAGCACTGCTCGACATTTTTTTCGATGAATGAACGTGCCCAAATTTGGGGGGGCCATTTATACGGCCGAATTTCTTTGTTCCCAAAATGCATTGTCATTAATTTGCATTCAAGAGTCCCATTTGCAAAATGTGAGCGAGCTGACAGCTAATTTATATGACTTTATGGTAACACACATTCGCGAAACGCCCATTAATGACTTTATGGTAAATTGCATTTGCGTTGGTCGTGACAGAGATTAATTACACCCATTCCGTGCATTCAAAATGACAGCTATGCGAGCTAATATTTACGACTTTCTGGTAGGGAGCAACAGAGAGTTATGCACATTCGCGATACGCCCATTGATGACTTTATGGTAAATTGCATTCGCCTTGGGCGCGACAGAGATTAATGATAGCAAAACGACGTTCTTGATGGTGGTAAACGGACTGCATTCACCAAAATCGATGGCACCTTCACCAACAGGGAGACTTTCACATATAACTGACGTAAATGGTGACTCTTTGCGTCTCTCTCTCTCTCTCTCTCTCTCTCTCTCTCTCTCTCTCTCTCTCTCTCTCTCTCTCTCTCTCTCTCTCTCTCTCTCTCTCTCTCTCTCTCTCTCTCTCTCTCTCTCTCTCAGGGCCATCAAACAATCTCTGCGTGGGCCTGTAGATGGCGCGACGGTACGCTCAGATCGCGCAGATTTCTATACCTCGGTCGCCTGACGCTCACGAACGCGAATGTAGATGGCGCACCTCGCCCCCCCAGCTGAAGGAAGAGGCTCTAAGGTACGACAGGGGGGCCGGAGTACCTGGACACCCTCTCCGGTGAGCCCTACACACGCTGCTCTAAGTTTTGGTCCGATACCCGCATTGCCCCTCGGGGGTACGCGGGAATCACCTGAGACCTGGGGGGGCGCCCAGAAGAGCGGCTACGACATGACCACCCCCCCACCTCGACTAAGGAGTTGCCCGGAGTACCTGGAGATCTTCTACGTCGAGTTTTGGTCTGATGCCCGCGCATTCACCAAAATTTTGGTCTGATACCCGCATAGCTCCTCTACTGTTCACAGTTTCATTTTTTCCAATTTTTTCTGCCGATTTGCATAGAATTGCGTATTTATTTGGTTCAAACTGCGTAATATTCTCCTCAAAACGCTGAGTTACCCTAGCCGGTAGGAATACTACGTTCTCCTCAAGTTCTAACAAGATGGTCTCTCCAAATTTTCCTTGGACCACTCGGGCGGATAAAATGGGATGTGGTCGATGCAGCTCTAGGGACGTTAATTTTACGTTAGGTTTTACTTGGATATTGGCAACAGCATTTAAGGATTGGAGGTCCATTTTCTATAAAATACATTAACGCTTTCGATACATCCTCAGATTCTTATTAAGGAATTAAAACTTACCTCTATAAAAGCTGATCTGGCTGGGTTAGAACTACGATTCGAACTAAAATCTATTCAATATTAAAGTCATTTTATACCACCATTCCACCATACCCACCCCACCACACCATACCTCGGGAAACCCTACCTCAACTGAAAACACGTTCATAGACATCACTTCTCGCGGCAAAATGCTTATGAATATCAATGTAATCACATCGACAGCGGAAAACACGTCCAAATAGTTCCTAACCATTTTCCATCTCGCGATCCTAGGGCGCTTATAAATATCAATGTTACTACATCCTGTTTTATGATGCCTGAGAATAAAGAGGGTTGAATTCACAATAACGTGGAAAATGTGGTGTAGTGACACATTTTATGAAAACCGGCGCATTGGCCAATTATTGAAAAGTCCGAATTAATTGTGCCTTAACACCTTTCTGAATGTCAATATTTGTCTGCAATATTAAAAGTCCTAGTTATTTTAATTAGAGGGATAGAGAGAGAGAGAGAGAGAGAGAGAAAGTAATTTTTTTTAATCTTTATTTTTCCTTTACTGGATGCCGGGTCTTCTGCAAAATTTACGGAATTAGTTGAACTGCAGTATTTGAAAAACCTAAATACTTACAATTCGATACCCAGACAACCACAAATGGCCCCATGTCTTCGTATTTAAGCTGCCGTCCGTTAAAGGGCTGCAGAGGACTCATCCCGCGCACCGACGACTCTATTGCCGACGCTCCAAAAAAGAAACATACCATTTTGGACTAATATCATAGATAATTACAAATGGCGAATATTAATCTCTTTACTTACGCGCACTTCGGTGGGCAAGCAGTTCTTGACGTGAATATAACACGCCATCTCTAAAATACACACATGCTAAACATTACCTACAATTATTTTGAAATCGACACACCTGTATCATTCGTCACTACTGCTAGACATTTTGAAACTGCAATGAATACCTACATTTGAAATTGCACCTTTTATATGCATCGAATTTCTTACTTTTCCGCCCTGATTTACATTCATACAAGGGTAAAATCTTCTGCATTACCTTGATTGTCGGGACGTCTGTATATTTTTTGCATTGCAATAATACGTGATTTGGCGATAGATAATTGTCCCAGACCGGATAATGCATTTATACGTGCTTTGTTGGTAAATAAGTTGAATGCTCACGCTACCGAATTCGGTACGTGCTCATTTTTACAATTTAATTGCGGAGCGACAAGACGATATCTCGCGCACCGACACACGTATTTGAATAATAATAATTACGTCCGGCACGCGAGAGGCGGCTGTACGACGGCGGCCATCTTGATTACGGAGGCCCCACGGTTGTCCATAGGAGGGGGTTGGGGGCCCCACGGAGCCCTAGGAGGGGGTTATGTGTCACCGGCGGCTGTCTGTTACACTAAATAAATAATATGTTACACACTGCGGACTGTTTACTGCAGCACTATCATTCCTGACAGGCTACGATTGGGTGTATGACGCGCCTTGGGGTCAGCTCTCCTCTGCAGTAGGCAGTAGTGTAGCTGCCTCTAAAACGTGACGGCTGGACGTCTGCGTCGAGGAAGTGACCGAAGCCAAATGTAACTCCAAGTTTCTGATCCTACTCGGTGCAATCGGCAGTGGTGAACCATTCGCATGTTCGAGCGACTCGCCAGTGTGGCATTTGAACGATTTGGGCGAGGGTTCCATTTCCATGAGAAAGGTCGGTGGCCACGTTGAACCCCTTCTTTGTGTTCATGGATTGGACGATCTTTGTGAAAATGCGATATTCGTGGTTAGACCATCGAATGTCATCACCATCAAGCCAGGCTTCTTCGCAGGCACGGGTCAAGCGGATCGGTGGCTCTGGTGCTGCTGGCCGAACACAAATCCCGAAGAAGCGGCACGAGACTTCGGGGTGCATAACTGACGGCTCCAGAAGCAGGTTCAAGTGCTCCTTGGATGGTAGCGATTAGCGGGGTGACGGGCTGACGGTCAGAAACAGTATTGCCAATGGTCTCCAGCAAGATGGCGATCGGGTATGGTAGTATTGACGCCATATTGTTTAGGTCTTGGAGTTCTTCCATGGTATCAGCTTTTTTTTAGCTCCGTGTCGCCCTCCCCAGGACGTGGCAATTTTAAGTACACGATGTTTGCGTATATTTTCCATCGTTTTTCCGAATACAGCGTTATTAAAGAGTTTATACAGATTTTTGAGGAAAGAAGTCGATGCAGCAGCTCTTAGGTTGCTATTAAGATGTATGGTTTTAGCCAGGTGCTCTGTTGAGATTTTAAAATCTTATGTATTTTTGTAAGAACCAGGCCGTTCGCCATAGCCTGTTTCAAATTTCGATAATGTAAAATATACTCCTTCTTATCGTACAAAGTGGCCATCAATTTAGAGAATGTAGAGTTGGGGGCAAGCGGTGTTCGGCCGCAAAGGGAAAGTCTATGATTATCATGTATTTCCTTGGGGTATTCCAAGTACACTTGTACTATATAACCTTCTAGATTATCGTCTGGAATGGATGTCACATCGAAATTATTGATGTTATCGACCCATTCAAAACCACCCTCTGGGAGGGGCTCTTTCATTGCACAACCATAGAGGTTATTCACATCGAAATAAAGGTTATATTTGGATGGATTAGAAGGGTCATAAGTGGACTCTGGCGATGAGGAAACCATATACTTATTATTCGCTTCGGAAAAACGATTGGAACATATAGATATTCCACCACGGATAACTTGCTCTTGTTTGCTCATGCGCTTGTTTGTTTGCTCATGATGAGGAAATATGATGCTGCTCATAGCAATATATACTCCATCATGGTAGTTAATATATATAATGATAGAATGATGAAGGAAATTAATACCGAATGGATAGTCTGACCTCCCTTTCCATTCCTCGCAAGGTAGAATTGGTATCCAACAACTAGGACTAATATGACTTGAACACTCCATATGAATTCTTTCATCCGAAGGATGGGACATAGGTGGGTTACTGTTGTCATTGGTTTTCCAAGGCTCCTTGAGATTTTGTCCATGGAGATAAACTTTTGCATCTGTAAGGAACCATGCAGTAAGGCATTGGAAGCACTGGATATTCGACCCTCCCGAGATGCAAGTCTAGGTTGATGGATCCTCGTAGCAGTTTGACAGAAAATTGCAGAGATGTTCTACCTGGCCCTCGTCGTAGATGTGTATTGTGTCTCCACAGGCGGCCATTATGAGCTCGAATTTACCATTATGTGATTGACATTTTTTTTTATTGGTGATGTGGGCGCAGGAAGTATCTCGTTTGGTGTCCACTGCATTCCAGGTTTTTGTTAGTACTGAGGTGATGATTGCTGCTACAATAGTTACTGTTGTTTGGAAGCCCATTTTAATTTTTCTGTTTTGCAAAAAAGTTGTTTTGTTGGTTTATATCTAATATGGTAAAGAAGAGTCTGCTTTTGCTAGCCCTTCCGGGCTGGCAGATCTTCGTCAGGTTTGTCGATGTGGGCACGTTGTGCATAACAAACCTTCGCTTCGCATAAGGTCAGGACTCCCTTCGTGAATATGCCTTTATTTATTCTCCGGCGTGTTGATCAAGCCGAATGGGCGCGTTCCGATAGCCTCCATTGTATCCCAGACACTCTCGACGTATTTCGGTACTGCTCGGATCGGCACGGACGGGACAGCGGTAGGATCACTAATGTTGAGGCGGGCGAAGATTCCGGACATGATAGCGGCATCAGTCTCAGCGTTCTGCTTCCTGCGAAAAGCATCGGTTCGACGTTGCTTCGCGCCTTGACCTCCTTTCTTAGCAGGACCCCTGCTGTCGGTAGCGGTGGTGGGTGTTGATTCAGTTTTCTCCATTTCGGATAGCATGATTGAATTCTATTACGTACCAAATCGGCCGTATAAAAACCGATTTTCATCGGTCGAATCGGTATTCTTATCCGTAACGATGTTTGACTCTAGATTTTGCGACAAAACTTCATTTGACTTAGGGTTTTTCGTTGAATCTGTAATTTTAGATACTGTGGCTACGGTATTTTGACTTGATATACTCGAAGAAGAGTTACTTGTGTCCTATAAAATGCTATGAAAATCGCTAACGTATCAAAACTTTCTTACTTCATTTCCAAAATATTTCAGCGAGAAATTATTCGCCAGTGTCTCGGATGCTGTACAATTCAATTTTTTGATTGAATTCTCTACAAATTCATTGAAATCTCGATTATTCGAATGCTTCTCTTTTGCATCTTTCCATTCCACAACAGCTCTTTTTTGAATATCTTTTTTTGACGATCGAGGCTTTGCTCTAACATGAGCTTCGTAAAATTTTTGAAAAAGGTCGCCCTTATTCGATATTTTTGAGATTTTACAGCGCGCAGACGAGATTAGAACGTGATAGTACACATGCGAAATACGTGGGTAAGGAAGGCCACTGCTTTATTACTGGAAGTGAAGAGAGAGCGCAAGGCGCTCTGCAAATTAAGATTTTACGCGCGAAAAGTTTGAACACTCGAGATTCATTCACCTTACGTAAGAGTTCGCTTGACAACGTAAGGTGTCGTAAGATATCCACTGACCCCCCCCCTCTCCCTTTCACGCCTTTCGTAATTTATGGACAGCCCCTAAGAGACGCAAAGGAAAATTTATTTTTTTCTCCTCTTTTTTGTCGTCTGTTTTGTTTGCAGCACGCGGTGAAGGTAATTCTATATCGAATAATTCGTAATCTAGACGATTAAGCAATAACTGCATAAACTGGCTCTTCTGCATGCAAAAATACATAATTATATATAAATAACTACGCGACTCTTGAAGAAGCGTTTTCAAGAAATGTTTATTACTAAAGTCGAGTATTACATTAGAAAAGCTCTCTAGCAAAGACTAATAAGAACTGAAGAACTTTCCCTGAGTTTACCCTATATAAACTTAAAATTATCATTATCGTTAGAGGAAGCACCATTTGGCTCTAATGGGAGTCCTTGGTGTCCGCACGTTCGCAGTGGTCCCATTATGTCTAAGTACCATAAGGAATTTGGTACTTAATTATATTTGTTACAACTGGACCTCGTCTTGTGGTTACATTGCTTACACTTTCTCTTCTTTTACTTTTATAAAAAAATTTTGTTAGAATGTTATAAAGGCATTTATTATTATTAATTGAGGCCCGTTATCACTAATAATCCTTCAAGGTATCCAATGGCGTAGACGGTATTGGTCCAGAATGATTTGTGTAGAGTGAAGAGTTCATTCCACCCGTCTGGTGGCGGTGTCTTCTACGACTAGGATCCCACGTCCCTCCTCGGGGTCCTTCAGGAAGAGGTCCAGATAGGTCGACAGCGATGACTTCAAATCGCTGGCGCATGACTGGCGTCTGTAGCAAACCAGAGGGAGCTTGATTTAAGGGTTTGTATCGCTGGCACTCTTGGCAGTGTTGCTGGATCTTCTGGACGGTTTTTTCATAGCCATAGTGGCCAGCTGTAGGTGCGTTATGGTATGCTTCGAGGATTTCCTTTCTAGCTTTTTGAGGTATTACCAATTGTCCTTCGTCTTTTGGTCGGGGGGGAAATCGATACAAGATTCCTTGGTTCAGGATGTAGCCTCTAGAAGTCCAGTGACGTAGCACTTTAGGCAGGTTCTTTTCCAGAGCCGAGATGGTTTTTTTCAGGTGTGGATCTTATAACTACGTGTCTGTTTGTAAGTAGGGGTTAGTTCGCCAGAAGTGATGCTGGAGTAATTCCAAACATACACTAAGCTCCAGTGTAGTATTGTAGTATCAACAATATAATTTTCCTTGAGTATTAAGTTCTTAAAAAGTTCATTAAATATGATATTTCCTACTCAATATTATAAGCTTTATTTTTGAACTCCAGATATTTCTCAAACATTTCATGAAAATCCAACATTTTGCCTTTATATTTAAACCTTTTAATGAAACCCTTTTTTCCAACACGTGGGCTATTTGCCACAAGAGACCCTGGTTTAATTTCAAAGGCAGCAAAAGCGCCAGTATAATATGAAGCTCCAGCTAAAGTTGATTTTATAAAACTAAATGCAATATCAAACAAACTTAAAGTTTCTGCACCTATTGATATAGATATTAAGGCAATACGAGCGAGACGCATATAGCCAACGGCCGATGAGCCAAGAGACGGAGTCGAAGTCGCTGTAATATGCATACGACCACTTAATCGTCCTCTACGCCTTGATACTCTATATCTACGTCTTCTGTTACTTCGCGCCATTTCCTATATGCTATTATTACAATTACAGTTAATAAAATTAAGAATAAAATTGAAAATAGCACAGTATGACCGATTAATATAACTATATAACTATCGATTAAAGTTAAAGTATGATCTGATTTTAATTGATGTACAATATGCTGAACTTCATCTAAAATAAGTTCTAAAAGATGTTCTGAACTTAAATTAGTTTTATTTTACATGGGTGGCAGTTTACTCTGATCATTAAAGGTCATTCATTCAACACTTTAATGAACCAAGCCCCATCTGACACCAAAATGGGTTTAAAATTCGGTGAAGACATCCCATCAATATTCCAGTTAGAATTTAATTTAAACCTATTAAGATCAGAATCTTGAAAGGGAAAATTAAATTTTTTGATCTTCTTCATCTCTGTAGACAGATTGGTCATATTCAATAATTGTAACAGGATCATTTGAAAATTGTAAAAATCTATCAAAAAATGAAATGGAAAGAATTAGCAATACTAGGTACTAAAGTAGATATGACAAGCGGTATTTCAGGCACAAATTTGATTCTAACCTCACTTTTGTCGTTTCCGTGTCATAGTTTCGTGTTCCTTGGCGCAGTTTGGTGCGTTCCGCGTCATCGTTGCACGTGTTCCATGCGTCTTTGTTATTGTCGTGAATGTCATATTTGTCATCCCCCCTCTCCGGGCGGCGGCGGCGGCGGCGCCCCACCATCCGTGTGCCGGGGGGCGCGCGCGTTAGCGGCGTCTCCGTTCGTTGTCTCCGGTGTTGGACCTACACGTACATCGGCGCTCCCGCGCGCGCGCTTCTCTCTCTCTCTCTCTTTCTCTTTCTCTCCGTATGGGTGTGTGGGGGGGATTTATTAGGAGCGTACGTCATACTGGCCGCTCGCGCTTATCTGGCTAGCGAAAGAGAGAGAGAGAGAGAAAGATACCTGAATATTCCGGTATGCGGGTACGACGTACGCGCGCGCGCGCGTCGTACGCACGTATATGTACGCGGATAGCTAGGTACCTGGGTACCTGGATACCTGAGTACCTGGGTACCTGGGTACCTGGGTACCTGGGTACCTGGATACCTGGGTACCTGGGTACCTGGATACCTGGGTACCTGGGTACCTGGATACCTGCTAGAAGATACGTAGTACGCACGTACCTTTCTGCTCGATTTTAATGGATTAAGTAGGTAGGTAGGTAAATAATATGAATATCGAGTATTTTAGTAGTATTTATTTATTATTGTAATTAATTATTATTATGATAATTTTTACTCTATCTACAAATTTTTTACACTGTTCCTCCTCCTCCTCCTCCTCCTCCTCCTCCCGTCCATCATCTTCACCATTCCGACTGTTTGAAAATTGAAAAAAATATTTTTATTAAATATTTAATGAGATTTTGTGATTTCATACCTCATCATCTCGTAGTAGTACGCTCTTGCAGCTTCCCCCCCCGCCGTCACTGTTATCATCCCCCCGCGTTTGTGTGGGCTTAAAGAAATAATGCCACTTTGGCGGCTCATCGTTAAACTTCATAAGGTGGATTACCGCTAATTCTATATCTTCTTGGAAGAACGAATGGTCCACATACATTTCTAGACCACCCGTCACTTCCCCGCAGAACGTTAAATTGGAGGGTATCTCCATCCTATATCGAAGTGGACGAGGCCGCCAATGTACAAATACGCGGGGGTACTCTGCCGCAAAGAAGGGAAGACGAGATGATGCTTCAGCTGGAAGAAGAAAAAATATATATAACGATATTGTTTAGATATTAAAGAGAGAGAAAAAATGGAGCGGCATTATTGTCTTGATTAGAAACCAAAAATTTTAAAAATATAACGATATTGACTATTATGAAAAAAAATTTTTTAATTATGAACATTAGTATTGGGGGGTAAAAAATAGAACGATATTCTATAGTAAACTAAAAAATGCTGCTATGGAAAATTATAAAAAAAACTAACACTTTTTAAAGTACGATAATATGATAAAAACACTTACCTTCAATATCATGACTACCGTCATCTTCATAAAAATGAAGATTTGACGGTGGTGTTGATGATGGCACTTTCATGTTTGTTTGTTTGTATACTGACGAAGATAAACTTACGTGGACATATTTATAGTGATGGAAACGTATACGTAATACCCCCGTTTTCAATTCAAAATAGGAATATCAATCCAGGAAACAGATGTGTACTTGACCAGATATGAGTTATTTAATATTAGCTGATTGTGATTGTGTGTGTGTTTTTTATCAAACAAAGAAACACGTGTCGGTAAATATAGTGTTTAAAAAAAATTTTACTTTTGGAATGTTAAAACCTAGAATCGAACTGGGGACCCTTAGAGTTTCAGTCTACTGCTCTACCATACTGAGCTATCCTGACATATGATTTGTCAAATATAAAACATTTGTTTTTTTAAATTTTATTTGTTTCAAATTTTATTACATAAATATCACAATTTAATTTATGTACATATTCCGGTCCATCGATGGTATCTTCACCAGGGTGCACCTTTGTATGCCCCCAACAGGGTTGTAAAACTTCGTCAAGTAGATCTTCCGGAATACGTTTATACCACAATTGTTTAATCATCTTTAAATGATTTTTTCGAGTAAAAACGATTTGAGTGCGTAGCTTTTGAACATCTTCTGGTGAAATTTTCATTATTTTTCCCTTTAACCACTGTGCTCGTCATCGAAGAAGTATCATCGATTTCATGAATAGAAGAGAAACTACACAGGAAATGTAATATTGTAGAACTGTAAGGATCGTGGGTATTGTGATCGTTGATGGAGTTATAGAAGTTGACGTCGAGTTCGTGTTAGTTGCAGTGGATGACGAAGAAAAGTTTCTCCACATGGTATCACCATGTGTTCGATCTGAGTAAAAAATTCTAATTTTATATCCCATCACGTTTTCCGGTAATGTCACATTCAAGGTTGGGATATTATCTGCTATGAATGGTTTCATTTCCACCCATTCCTGAGGCCATGTTGCGTTCTCAGTAAAACAGATGAAAAATTTTATTGCACCATAGGGATGGTGTATGTATAAGATATTATTTAGTACGGCAGTTAAAAGCACGAAATTTGTTCTTAACAATACCATGGTCGTTGCAATACTAATTTATTTTTGTAAGGTATTTAGTTAAATAAATATACACACAACGCATTATATTTTACATATATTTTTATTAAGACACTAGAAAAAACTTCTTAAAAATACAATGTAAATATTTTATGTGAGTAGTTGTAGTAGTAAAAAGGTTCCAGTGGTCGCGGTGGGGATGTTGTAGATCATGATCCTTATCTCCTCCTCATCTGAAGTTTTTTTAATAGGTTTTTAACTGATTCTTCGTAGCGTTTCACTCAGCGGGTAATATTCCATGATGCAATCGTGAATAATGATGCAGTATGCCTTTGAATCTGCCGGAAAACCATCTCGAGCTTCTATCTCAACTTTAATATCCACGGTAGACGACTTAATGCTTTCGTCACGTTTCGAACAATCTATTACGAATAATGGGTACTTCTTGAATTGTTCGTAAGATAAAAGAGGTTGTTTTCTCGCCAAATCGTATGCATTAATATAACTCAGGTAAAATTCAGTATAGCTGTGGAATGCTTCCGCATAATCGTTATTTTTAAAATTCAAATTGAAACGTTCATATGGATAACGTGTCCCATTTAAATCGACTGTAACGTTTAACGTATTCACATGATCGAAAGCTGAAGAATCCTGTTCCAAAGCGTCTTTTCGATTCGTCTGAAAAGCTATAACTACGTAGAGAGGTGCCTCGACGGAAGCACTCGTTTTCACACTCCAGTTTTCCTTGGTGGCTCCCGTGGTGAGAGCTGGTAATTCGTTAATATCCCATACTTTGTACGCCATGAAAATCGGTTTATTTTTTCTAATATCTTGTAACATGTCCATTTTTATTGTATCATTTGGAATTATATGTTTTACTCTTAATTCGATGTTTTCTATTGACAATGAGGCGGTAGTATTTTGTCCGGTAACGATCACGCAATTTTTATCGTTACGTGCTCTAACGAGTCGAATCGTATGTTTACCAGCTATCACCTTTCGGTAATCTCTAAAGAAATTTAATAAATGCGATAGTGGGATTCTCATATAAAATGCGCCACCCTCGTAAAGATGTGGTACGTTGGGAAAATTCCATCCGGCCGGAGAAAGATACTTGCTATCGTCTTCATTGTAACACAATAAACCCCTAATTAGGGATACAATGCCCGGATCCTTAACACTTTCTACTTCGATTCCATTCAAATCATACGTTATGGTATCGAAAAAAAAACGCTCCAGCATTCTGCACAAATTTTACTTGGCCCGTTCCAGTCGTTTATAATTTTCCTTTGATGACGAGAGCAGCGTCGAACATCTGCAACCAGGCATCATTTCTATTTATAGAAATTTCCACTATGTCATTATTTTCGAAACGTTTTATGAATGGCTGGTAAGTTCGGTATTCCCCTTGGATTATCGAATTACTTTTTATAGGTTTTTGATATAGGTCGAGCATTCGGTCGAAGTACATATCCGATAGATTCCAGAAACTTAGCGTTTAAAAGGTTCAACTGTCCTCTTCTTCTTCTTACTCCTTCACACAACGGAACCTCCTGATGGTGCGGATAATTCGTCGGAACTGATCTTGCATCACTTTCGAAGATATTTTTATACGTTTCGAGTATTAAGACCATTCTTTTAATTCCAATCGGACGATGATTTCTTCACCACGAAAATTCACTAAATTAAAGTCTTGATCTAAAACTTTCACAGTGATATTATGCAAATCACCACGATGAGTCACCGCTAAATAGAGTAAATTTCTAGGTATCTCATCTATTGAAAACCCCGGATCACTGACAAGGGGAAATTCATGGAGCGTGTGTGTAGGTTTATCGTTGTAGTAACTGCCTCCTGTTGCATTACAATCTAAATGCAAAATCCGTACTTTAACAATGTCCACGGGAAAATCCGATTCGTGAACTATTCCTTTTTTTAAACGTTTCGCAGCGAAACCTAAAAGGTTTGCCAGAGAGTTCGATTGAGAGAAATCGATGTCGTAATCTCGATGGAAGATTTCACACTTTAAAGTATTATTATTCGGCCTCAGAAAAAAGATGTCGTCGTCTTCCTCGATTTCCTCACTTAATTCCCGTAGTTTTATGTGTTTTTTTCGGGATGAGGTATTTCTTTAAATAAGCAGCTATATCACTTATCTCGTAAGTTCCCAAAGGTATGGTGATGAAATTCGGTGATTTATCGTCCGTGTAATAATAGAAGTGGGTGTTATTTATTTTCTACGTTCGGAATTGTATTAAACGAGAAAAACCCGATAACAGCGATACCATATGAACTATCTCGCTTTAACGGAAGCGGAGGAGTAAAATCTACGGAAAGGATGGATGTACGTCCCTTCAACGTGAAAATCTGAGACATAATTAACGAGAAGTCAATATCATCATCTTGATTTATATAAAAATTCGATGCACAAATGTCCACAATTATTCGTATTAAATTCTTGAAATCGGTCTCTGTTGTAGAACAATTTGACACGGTTACCAAAATAATTTAGTAATTCCATGGGTGGTTTTAAATTTCCAAAACTATCGAAATATTCCACTTTATTTCCACGTTTCCGGAAACAGACCCAATGTGTACCAGGATTGACCTTACTGTCTAAATTAACTATTGCGCTTTCGTTATATTGCGGCTTCCTGGGTAATGTATCACGCATATACACACCTCGGAAATAAGGTATCCGTAATTTGCGTACATATTTGATAATCTCATGATCGTACAGAGCTCTATTGGGTAGATTTATGGGAAGTTTTTTTTTTTAAATACAATCCAAATCCTTGTGGAGATTTTCGTAGATAAAGTCCATTTCCCTTCTTTCCGATCTCTTCCATAGCTCTATTATGGCGGTTCTCTTCTTCTAACTTTTTCTTCGCATTTTTAGAATCGATTATAGTTTTCGCCACAGCACTAGCTCCACCGGCTAATGTGCCTAAAGAACCGAGGGCAGCTAGAATTGGTAGTAGTGGTAATATTCCACCACTTTTTCCTAAAGGTATTATACGGGGCACACGAATTTTTTTCTTTCCTCCCGCTTTCTTCACAGCCATACGTGCAGCTGTCAAAGCTATTAGAGCAGATTTTTTTAACGGTGTATTAATTCCACCTCCACTCTTTTTGAAAGCGGCGATTGTCGGAGTTAACACGGCACTTTTGAACGAAAGCATCGGACGTCGTTGCTTCCGCTGCCGTCTGCTACGGCGATTTTTATTTTTCGAACAACCCATTCCTAATTTACGTTTAAGTTTCATTCCATTAGTCACGAACCAAGCAGCTGTTTTCTCTCCGATTGAAGCGTCTTTATCTTTTACTCTCTCCCACGCACGATTTTCCAATTCGTAATCTGCTTTATGTCGCTTATCTAACGAAGACTCGTTTGCGTATACAATGTCGTGTTGTTTACATGCGGCATCCAATGGATTTATTCCTTTATCTCCGCGTCTTAATCGCTTATCTACCTTTGTTCCTGGACCGCACCACTGATATCCACCTGGCAGGTGTAACTCGAATGGTAATTTGTTTATCAACGTATTTAAGAGACCATTCCCCTGATAGATTAACATTACTACTGAGTACCTTGAATGAATTCAACATGTATTTAAAGTGAAAGGACCACTCAAGAATGAACGTGATTCAACAAGATCAAAAGTTACCCATCGATAATTTGGATTTCATAGAAGAAGTGGATACTTGTAAGAACAGGCATGGTAGATTATTACCAAATTGTTTTCGTGCAATATTTGCTGGACCGAGCGGGTGTGGAAAAACAAACGCCGCGTTAACTGGTATTCAACCCAAACGGTCTATATTTTGAAAATCTATATGTTTATTCAAAATCCCTCTACCAACCGAAGTATAGGTTGTTAGAACGGGTGCTTAAAAGCGTGAAAGGAATGGGGTATTTTCAATTCACAGACAGTGATGCGATAATGGATCCGGAAGAGGCACGTGAAAATTCCCTGTTTATATTCGACGATGTGGTATGTGAAAAACAGGAAAAAATACGTTCATATTTTTCTATGGGGAGACATAAAGCGATCGATGTTGCTTATTTATGTCAAACGTATTCTAAAATACCGAAACAACTCATTCGTGATAATTGTAATGTAATCGTCTTATTTAAACAGGATGATGTTAATCTGAAGCATGTTTTTGATGAACATGTATCTCCAGATATGACTTGTGAGGAATTTAAAAGGTTATGTGGTGAATGTTGGAACGCTGGGAAGTTTGGAACAATGATAATAATGAAAGATTTTGATCTTAATATGGGTCGTTACCGAGCAGGTTTCGATAAATATATAAAAGTGTCATTGTAACTTTAGATGTTAGTAATCGCGATGAAACCTCACCTGAGTGACGTTGATATAACACGTAAAAGGAAAATAGATGGATTAGTAAGAGATGTTAGACGAAAATATCAAGCTCTCAAATTAGGGTTATCTGAAGAAGATAGTACTTTAAATAGGCTATTCCAACCTGTCACGAAACCTTTAAAACAATTACTAAAAATCCAAGAACAACAACAACCAAAACAAGAACAACAACGAATAGCGATCAAGAAGGAAGAACGACACCTTTTAAAAGAAGAAAAACCATCATATTCACCATCACCATCATTTGACAATGATTCTGAAAACGAAGTATATGAAGATCCTAGCACAACGAACATTTCAAGTCCAACAATTCAACAACAATATGCACCTCTCACGAAAAAATATATTACAGAATATTTTAACAACGCCAAAAATATCGATACGAGTTACGGACCACAGTATAATTGGAATAATTCACAATGGACATTAGGGAAATCTAACATTGAGTTCGATGGTGAAACAGGTGATATTCTAGTAGATGGGACACGATTTAATGGTACTGCAGGACTATACAAGTTATTGTTCGAGAAAGACCTTAATCAACAAGATATCACTGGTGATGATCTCAATCAATACCGGGATATTTTGGAAAAAATGAATATTTATCGAGTTGATTATGAACCGGAAGGAGCTTTAAAAGGCAACAAAAGTTCAAAATATAAGAATTTTGTTAAACAATTATTAGCTAAGAAAAAGAAAGGAGGTGGATTAACTCGTAAGGAGCGTGTCACATACAACACAAAACCTTATGAATACATATATTGGGATGACGTTAATGAGTTGGTCGATCGTTTAAGGTTATTGTACAGCTCTAAAGCAGCAGGAAATACTTCACATGACAATGAGATCCTGTCAATCGTAGAGGAACTTCGGGAGGCACAGGTTATTTATTAAGAGTATCCCACCATAATCCGTTCATTATCACCATGGATAAGTTCGGTAGACTGTCTTCAAGTAGTGGTAATTCACATTCTCGATGGCGAAATATCACCTCTACACCGATATTGATTAAACCGGGCTTTTCTTATACGGCAGATGGAAATATAGACATGGAGAATTTAAAAATTACACACTTAAAACCCCCCACGGAGAAACATGATGCTGTTACAAAGGAGTACGTTGACAATAATACGGATGATGTGTTAAATCGCCTAATGAAAAAGATAACTGAAATAAATACGTTCATCTCGAGAAATCCACCTACGGCAAGTAAACATATGGCCACGAAAAAGTACGTTGACGATGTGATCGTGACAACAAAACAATTTCTTCGGAGTGACATAAAAAACGCAGTTGATGAAATGGGTAAGCAAATGCAACGTAACGTTGATCATATCAATAAATATATGGAGAACGTTACAAGAGAAGTATTTCGCATGAAATCTCTCGTGGGAGAACTCGAAAGACAATCGGGGATACCATCTGCAAAGAGATTGAGGAGTGATGAATAAATCAACAACGACGATGGTGAAGAAGAAGATCTCGAAGGAGAAGATTCAGTTAGTAAATGAATTACATAAACCAGTTAGAAGGAATTTCCCTAGACGACGTACCATCGTAGAGGGTTTTGATGATTTGTGGCAAATGGATCTAGCTCAAATGGATTTGTACGCTAAAGAAAATAAAAATTTTAAATATATTCTCGTGGTAATAGATTGCTTTTCGAAATATATGTGGTGTAGGAAACTGAAATCGAAATTGGCAGTAGAAGTATCTAATGCTTTCGATGACATCCTGAAGGAAGCAGGTACACGTTCTCCTAACAATTTACAGACGGATCAGGGAAAAGAATTCTACAATAAACATTTTCAGAGATTAATGAAAACTCATAACATAAATCATTACACTACGTACACTCATACGAAGGCTTCTATGGTAGAACGTTCTATTCGTACCATTAAAGAGAGATTATATAAATATTTCAGTTTAAACGGGACCTATAAATGGATCGATATATTACCAGATATCGTAAAAGATTACAATGAACGAGTACACAGCGCGATCAAGATGAGACCGAAAGACGTTACTAAACGGAACGCTCATTTAATAGACTCGACATATAAACACGTCAAATTGGCGACTGGAAGTAGAAAATTTAAAATGGGTGACATTGTACGAATCAGCAAAGTTAAACATGTTTTCGAGAAGGGTTATACACCTAATTGGACTACGGAATTGTTTAAAGTGACTGAGGTGAAAAATACCAATCCCATAACGTATATGTTAGAAGATCTAAAGGGCCACCCAATCAAAGGGGCATTTTACGAGCAAGAACTTCAAATATGTCAACATCCTGACGTTTATCTCATCGAAAAGATTCTACGTAAAAAAGGAAAGAAGATTCTTGTAAAATGGCTCGGGTTTGACAATAGTCATAACAGTTGGATAGATGTCTCTAATAGTTTCTAAAGAAAAATTGGAAAAATAAGGAGGTTTGTGTATTTCATTTAAGAATAAACCAGTCGAGCAATCAGTGTAACAAAATCCATAGAAGATGTTGAATGTAGTGCCTCGTGACAATGAAGAACAAAATTTACCAAATTCCAACGAAACATATTACATGGATGAATTAGATAGAATTCTAAAAAATTATGAGAATCTAATAAAAATGGAACATTTTATTTTAAACACGACTATGGATGTTAATTATTATCTAGAAATAAATTGTGGACTCAGCCCAGCTAGATGCTTTAACCCCGCAGTGAAAATTAAATACAAATGGTGTACGTGTTATGAAGAGGACAATAAGCGAGAAGTTTCCTTCGATGGATCGACTGAATGGACCACATTTATCGAACATTTACAATGGTTAATTGAGAATTTTTTTACAATCGAAGATAGTGACAACGTGGAGCTCATCAAATTGGATTGTGGTGATATTACTCTCACTCTAACTGAATTCCATGTCAATGATTCCAAATGCAAACTAGTGCAAGTTTCAAATAACATGAATTTTATTAACCTTAGATACCAAGATGTTCTCGATATTTTAAATATGAGTAATGTTTTATATTCTAAGACATGTATGTTAAGCGCTCTAAATTTTTGTCAATATTACTTCAGTGTTCTAGATGGTGTTAAAGAATTATTAAACAATAATGTTAACTTAATACCTAATGATATCCTTAATAGTTTTGTTGACTGTCAAAGCGATAGTATATTAAGTTATTGCTTCCAAGAATGTATATATTATAATCGTGAAAAAGTGTTATTAGATTTAGAAAAAAGAATGTAATTTTTTATTCTTACTTCTCTTAGGCGGTCTTCATAATAAAATTCAGGTAAATAGCTTTTGTTTCATTTTTTAAAAAAACTCCTTTTGTGGTGAACGAGAATGATATATTTTTTCTCAATATAATATAATAGTTTCCAAATACAATAAAAACTCACCAAGAGGAATGGAATGTGATACTTGCCTTTAGTACATACAAAAAGGGGCTAAAGTTTATAGTGTGTGTGTGTGTGTCTGTGTACCAAAATTGATTTACATTATACTCATACTATTACTACTACTACTTCTACACTGAACCCATTAAAATTAAAGCGTAATAGCGATAAGTATATAAAGCATAATAACAATAAGTAACTCAGGTCCGTGGGGACGTTACACCCCAAGATAGCAAAATCTGAAGATTTTGTTACCCCCATGCGGAGTATTAAAAGAAGAAAAGAGAGAGTGAACCAATAAACTTAATTAAAATTAAAAATTAAAATAGCGATAAGTATAATAAGCATAATAACAATATGTAACTCGGGTCCGTGGGGACGTTACACCCCAAGACAGCAAAATCTGAAGATCTTGCTACCCCCGTGCGGGGATAATAAAAGAAGAAAAGAGAGTAAATGCGATTAATTATTGTCATTATCTGGAATTGTTTTATGACCCCATGGAAGAGTATTGTGAGAGTCTGGTAATAAATACCTTTTGTCATCGAAAGGGCTTAACGCAATTTTCTTCTGTTCGATACTGAATACTTCGTGTGAATAAGATCTAATGTTTCTTTGACTAGTATATTTAACGGTTAAATTGTTTAAGCAGTCTAAGTAATCGTTGAAAGTTATTTTATTTTTAACGTCATATTTTACTCCTTTAGATTTTTTTGTGACTCCACCATTTTGAATTATAAATGCATACATTTTTGATCGAAGTCCAACAAAATCAGTTATAATTTTCCCAATCGCTTCATCCTTGAGTAATCCTAATTTCTTTTTATTAACTTGAGGAATACCATAAGGGTTATCAGAAGGATAATCGGATGTGTCGAATCTCGAAAGATTCTCCTTAATTAAATCTTTGTATACATCGTCACAATATAGTTCATATATGAAACTATCCGTATCCGTATACATAAGTTTACATTTTTCAATGCCCATTTTAGGTAACATAAAACCATAGTGAAAATCGTAAGTGTATAATTTTGAAATATCCAAAATACACATGCCTACATATAAGGGTTTATCGAAGACTACTTCAGATTTTTTTAATTCGATCACCACCAGGTTATCATCTAAAATCATACTACGATGGAATCGTGGTGATGCAATATAATTTTTAGCCCCATATCGTCCTTCCCAGGATCTAACCAATTTCAAAACAACGCGTTTCTTAATATTTTCCATCGTTTTTCCAAAAACTGCATTATTAAATAGTTTATAAAGATTCTTTAAAAATGGTGTATTTGATGAGGCTCTCAATGTACTATTTAATGAAATATATGGTTCGAGCCAGTTTGCTTGATTGAATTTTAATATTTTATGTATTTTCGTCAAGATCAAACCATTACTTAACATCTGTTTTAAATTGCGGTAATGTACGGTATAAGCAGTTTTATTATATAGGGTGGTCATTAATTTTGGCAATTTTGATTTTGGTGGTACACAGTGTTCGGGGGCGAACGGAAAATCTTTATGGTATTCATGTAGACTTTTAGGATATTCAAGATCGACCTGTAATATGTAACCTACAGATGAATTGTCCGATATCGACATTACATCGAAATTTTCCACGTCTGTCACCCATTTAAACCCCCCATATGGCAGAGGCTCTTGCATCGCTTTTCCGTACATATTGTTAATATCAAGGTAGATATGAAAGACTGAAGGTTTTGAAGATTCATATTAGTAGATAGAATAGGCCGGTTTGGGAATAAAATTGGGAAAAGCCGGTCGCGAAGCCCGGGAGGGGGGCGAAGCCCGTGAGGGGGGAGTAGCCCTAGGTGTAGGGCCCCCGAGGTAGACCTCTGGCCGGGGCTCCTCTGGTTCCGCGGACTTGGCCCCAAAATTTGACATTTGACACGGAACACAAAATTCCATGGAACATAGTACCTCTTTAAAAGGCTCAAGGTCATGTGCAATCGCCGGTGGAGTAGGACTTTGCGCCAAAATTTGACATTTGACACGGAACACAAAATTTCATGGTACCTCACTGTTACAAGAGCTGTAAATTCGCCAACTGTCACGGAAACCCCCGCGCTTGGGCCCCCATTCGTAAAGTTTGACAGACGGAAGACAGCTGAGATCCGTGGAGTAGGGAGCGCGGCAGAGGGCGCTGTTGCACACACACACACACACACACACACACACACACACACACACACACACACACACACACACACACACACACACACACACACACACACACACACACACACACACACACACACACACACACACACACACACACACACACACACACACACACACACACACACACACACACACACACACACACACACACACACACACACACACACACACACACACACACACACACACACGAGCGCGATAGCGAAATGAATCAAAAATAAATTAATAATCAATTTTTATTTTACTACTACTACTACATTGGGTGTTACACACCTAAGACCCAGGAGACCACCTGAAAATAAGAAAAATCAAGTAAATAATTTTGTATTAAACCAAATAAATATACCCTCTTACGTCACACAGTCCACACAACGTTTTTATTTAAGTTTGAATTTCTCTGCAACCATCAATCATGAAATTAAATGCACAGTTAATGTTAAGAAGCGCGAAAAGGCTCATTATCATTTCAAATAATGGGGTCACATTCGCTTCGCAATATCGAAGACGACAATTACTACAACTGATAAAATAAGTTAAAATATGGATACAGATAAACGTAAAAATTAGTAAAACACGTTAATTATTGCAGTATACGCACAATGAGGATTTAAAGTGATTTTAATTTTAATTTACTTGAATTTAAGTAGATATCTTTTATTTAAATAAATCAAACGGTTTTAAGCGTTTTATAATTAACTATGCAAATTATTATTTTAATGGAAGTGGTGGTGGACCGTGTGACGGAAGTGACACATTCTTCCAAGAAGGCGGGGGAAAGTTAAAAATTAAAAATTAATTTTCTAGCTTACCAATTCAGCCCACCCAGACAATTAGGTATCCACCCTCTATTTTGTATGTGACGCGTCTTCCAAGAAAGGGCGGCAGAAGCGCCATTCCTGGAGGCGCATTTTGTTGCGTCGTTGCCGCGATTGGCGGCGCCATGAAAACTGCTGTAGGCATATGCTATAAAAAGCGAATTCAATTAACGAACACCAAATACAAAATCAGGAGTGGTATAAATATGACCGTAAGGGAGTGCTATAAAAAGTGAATTGACTTAACGAAAATCAAAATACACTTACTTTTAAGTGGGGTGGCAACACCCGGCGTAAATGGCGCCTCACTGCTTGATCTGAAACACGAACACAAACACAAAAAATTTTTACACAAACAATTGCGTAGTAATTTACCTTCTGCACTCGGAGCTTGCATTTTGCGAATGAAGAAATAAACCGTTCATTATTCGGGCAAGTGGAACGGCTAATCAGCGCGATAACATGATAGCGGTTCATTAAAATTAATAGCTATGTGTGTATGAACAATTACAAAGACAGATATTGTTAAAGTGCAAAATGAGGGCTTATTAAAAGTATACAATTAGTAAAACACTTAATTATTGTGACATACGCACATGAGGAACAATTCTAATGATTAAAATTTGGTATAATGTGGGCTCGCTTATAGTGGTAGTTTTTCAAAAAAGATTTCCAATTTTGTATTCGTCCACATTAAAATGGTTTATAATATAACAACGAGTTGAAATAATTTTTATCTATGGCTCCCAAAATCGTTTTTACCTAAGAACAACTGCAATTTTCAACAAAAACATCCAGGGAAACATGTAAGCCACACTAACATTCGACATTTGATTACCAAATTTAAGGAAACAGAATCTGTCGTCATTAAATAAAGAATTACACCAAGGGTCTTGAACGGAGATGCTCAGATAGAAGTTCGTGGAAAAATCGCTATAAATCCAGTTTTGTCAACTCGTCAAGCAGCTACAGAGACTGACCTATCGCATGAGTCTGTAAGAAAGGTTCTACAACTCCACAAATTCTATCTCTATATGAAGAAAATTCTCCAGGAACTTGGAGATGATGATCCAGATAGATGAATCGAATGTTGTGAATTAATGACTACCCTAATTATTGCCGAGCTCCGATCCTTAAAAGATTCTTGTTTCAATGACAAATGCACCTTTTATCCTAATTGATGTGCAAATAGACAGAACTGCCGGTATTAGGTCCTTTATTCATAGATGGATATTTGACTGGTCAAATGTACGCTGAAATGTTAGATAGAACAATAGAAGCATTAATATGTCAACAATTAGAAAATAAAGAAGACTTGGATGGAAATCATTTTTATCAGAAGAGTTACTCCATTTTCAACAATACGGAGCACCTCTCCACTACGTACTCCCTGTCCAAGAAGACTTGGATGGAAATCATTTTTATCAGAAGAGTTACTCCATTTTCAACAATACGGAGCACCTCTCCATTACGTACTCCCTGTTAGGTAATGGTTGGACGAACACTTTCAAAATCGGTGTTTTGGTAGAAGAAAAGCAGTGAAATGACCACGTTCACCGAACCTAACTCCTATGGATTTCTGGACTCCTTTTCCTCTGGAGTTATTTAAAACCTGCGGTCTTTCGTTTCCAATCTGATCCAACTGAAGAACTAAAAAAAATAGAATTACTCAAGAATGTCGTCGCATGTCCAGAAACACATTTGCGAAAGTTTGAGGAAGAGCTTACCAATAGGCTTTATTATTATCTTGAAAATGATGGAAACCATTTTAAACATCTATTGTAAATCATATTGAATGTAAATCATATTGATCATCTATTGTCAAATAAATCAAATAATTGTTGGTTATTGATAAATATTTTATTTCAAATTTTCGTAATACTATTTTTTAATACTAATAATAAAAAAATCAACACCTAAGCAAAATATTAATTTTGAATTCTTCTAAATTATCGCTTCATTTTTGTATCTAGGGAATACTTTTGTTCATTTTCTAGAAAATTACTGAACCAAATTAAAAAAACAGGAAACCGTCAAATTCTGAATTTGATGTTTTAAGATGAGGTGTCACTTGACCCCTCTTCCCTATTTAATTTTAAGGGTGAAATTCACCTTTGCTATGAGGTTGAAGCGACAAGGTTGAAAATATGTGCAAAATGATTCCCCCTCGAAATAAAGAATACTGTTTCAAAACTCAAAAAGCAATAAAATAGAACAAAATCGCCATCTCAGATAATGTTATAAAAATTTATATTTATGAAATGATAACATTATAAAAATAACAGATGTAAAAGACAGATGCATTTCTTCAATACAAAAACACAAGAACATGACGATAGATGAGGCAATCAACAACTTAAAGAAGACATACTTAGAAAAATTCTCGGCCGATGTGGAACATGAGCCTATGCAAACGATAAAGATAGATATGGGAAACCTGATGTCACCTGAATGGTCACCTTTAAGATGGTACGAAAGTTGGTCGTCCACATCACAAGATGCTGAATGTCAAAGAAAAACCAAGACACAGTTGAAAAATAAAGAGGAAGGAGAAGAAATGATAATATCTTAGGCATTACTTACGTTTATGTTCAAACTGAAATATCCACTGGAGAATTATGAATTTTGTTGTAGGAATCCTCTACCGAATGGTAGCAATATTCCACCATCAAGCTCTTAAATTTTTAAAACCTACCTTGGAGTACCTATATATCATTAGGACTTCTGCACTCATAGTTACAAGTTAGATCTTGATTAGTTTTGTTCAGATTAGAATGAATGTCTAAAATTTCTCTGGGTCTGTAATTCGAAAAGTTATGAGAATCACCACTATTAAATATTAACATGATTTTATTTCAGAAATTAGCATGACTTCAGGAAAAATTCCTTCACCATGTCATTTTTAACTTAGAGAGATGTTAAGGGAATGAGTATTCTAGAGTATTCTAGGAATGAGAACTCTAGAGAGTTCTTGAGTATGAAACAGTTTATATCAGACATATCTGAGCACCAATAGTTACTGATGGACATGATAGCTTTTGCTATTTCTGTGGGAGATACGAGATCTTGAAAAATCGACTTACAAAAAGGATTCAAATTTTTAACACAAATCCAAAGCATTTTTGTTAATCATAGTGAATTTATCAACTAAATTATGACCTATTGTGGTAAAATATTTATTAAAGCAATCAGCAATTACACAAGAGTTGTTATGTCAGATGTTATCTTGTGATAATTTTTTAACTGTCTGTTGATAAACTTTTAAAGATAGATTGGACAGCACTGCGTGATATCTTCCTACTAAATTGTATTTGAGATCTACGTTGTGGTTCCTGTACTTTGGAAGCTTGAAGATTTTTATGGTGATCTTTACAATAGTGCATGTCCTTATAATAATAATCTTTGAACGTAATAAACTTTTTCAATAACGTTAACTTTTCAATAACGTTAAATGATAAAAATTTGACTTTAATTATCTTGGCTCTAGGACGATGAAAGTCAGGATATGATTTCTATAACAACGGTATTGACATGATGTTAAATTTTTCTTCTGTCCTTATCTTAAAAACAATTGGCTAATTGACTAATTTCAATCGCTCCCACGGGTAGCAGATTATTTAACATGTAGTAATAGAAATGTGTTTAAGAATGTATCACTTAAATTTTTGATTATTTTTCAGAATTCCATTAATTCGTCTTTCTCCGCATATACAAAATACCTAAACATAAAAACTGAATTTAACGTAACTGCTAAAAAAGGATGGCTTTCCTTTAGAGAATAGTCAGATCCTTGCAATATGACATTTAAAAATGTTGTTGACGTTCTGTGATGAATGATTTCAATCTATTTAAAATTAGATGAGTTATATAAAGGTTTTCTGTGACACCTGCTGTTCTCGAAAGGGTTTAAAACTTATTACCCCGACAGTTTTTCCTTGTGTATTTTAATTCCCTTAATACACTTTGTATGAATATATCAAGGAGACAAATCTTTGTTCTTTTTAAAAAATATAGGAGGCATTTTTTAGTACAAGTGTCACAATAGAATTGTTAAGATTTCAATATTTGACAATATTTTATTATTTGATGTTGATACTAGAAGAATAACAGAAATAGCTGAAGAATTAAAAATTGCCAACAAAAAATCGAAAATCAGTTACTGAAGGAATATTTATAATGAATGAAAAGCGAACCTGTGAAGGCATGGAATTAAAATCCTAGCTAAAGATGTTAAAAATGAAAAATGTTCTATATTCCTAATGAGCAAAATTTAAAAATAGCTAAATCATTCTTTCTCTTTTCTGTTTAGAGTTAGGTTAAAAATTGCTTAATATCATTAAAATTCTCGTTGATTTCTAGAGAAGAAATGGTCAGACGTATAAAATTTCTACATTTTCAGTTCTAGACAAAATTTCTCCAGAAGATGTAATATAAACCTATAAGGTTATTCTCGATGTGATCTTTGATTCTGATAATGAACCACATCTACAAACTTTTCCAAAGATCTGAAAATTCGCCAGATTACAAATAACCCAGATTGTTAAGGTAACGCTGTAGGTGGGGCACCTACAGATCGATGTGTTTATTAAGTTCATTGGGTAGGCTAACGAATCGGTTTATTGTATTTTCCGGTTGGTTTTACTAAAGAAAGATTAAGGCCTGCTTTGCAGTATATTGTCGACTAGGTCTTAACTTCTAAGTTCAAAAGGAGGCTTTTTGATAACACTAAATATAAAGAATGTATTTAATACGACATCATGGGAATCTGTTATTATTTCAACACTACAGAACAGATACGTACCAAAATATCTAATAAATTTTGTAGAGTACTACTTCTCTCGGAGAGATTCATAACAAATTTGGCTATATGTCACTCCCTGCAAAACTGTTACAATATCTTTTATTTGAAATACATTTTAAAATTGCCACGGAGACCATTTTATTCTCGAGAATTTTCTTGTAAATTGCCCAAAACCTTATACACTTATATCGGACGCGTGCTTTAATGAGAAAATTATACGATGAACATTACGTCCAATTTTATAATTTAGGGCGTCGTCATTTAACAGAAATTTTTGATGATCGATGGATACGTAGAGGTGGCCCTCTCGTATTTCTCTTGGACGCATCTCAAACAACTTAATTATTTATTCAACACCATAAGAATTGCTTAAAGTAGCACATTGTTGCAATATTATTTGAAATGATATTAAAATATTTTTCAAGCGTTGCAGGAAAAAATTCGGTGGATAAGAAAATCTAGTGAAATACAAAAATTTTGAAAAGCTGCTGAAGTAGTATAGATGTGTGCAAATAATTATTTTGAGGTTCGGTAACTTGAAACGAAATAAAATTTAAATAAAAATAATAATTCTCTATTTTTTACGTCATATATAATTAGCAATTGGCGAAGGAATTCAAATATTCTGCCAAACCTTTAATTTTATTGAATTCGAACAAGAGTACCTTTTCGCTAGTTAATTGTATAAGAAATTCATTGTTGCGACCTTTGCAACATTACTGCCAATGTTGTTAAAATTTTAAATGTTTAAGTGTCGAACTTAGTCCGTTCCTGACGTTCGATGAAGGTTGCCAATGTATTTAGTAAGAGAAAATAATGGTACAGGTACTTTATACGCTCACGCCAAATATCATTAATATCAAATGTGCTGTTTACAAATTACTGATAAGGAAATTGTTTTTAAAATTTGAAAGTTAAAAGGCTATAAATCAAAATTTAAGGACAATGTTAAAAATTACTTAAGAAAAAAAAACAGTTACTTCGGCATGAGTAGAGAGACTGGGCCGGTTCAGCGACATTAGTTCAGCAAACGCCACCAGGTGGCGTGGCGGTTTCAAGTTTAAATTTCGCGCCGTGGTGCATAACCTCACCGTCGCCACGAGGGGGCCCTAGTGGAGGGGGTGGCGGTTTCAAGTTTAAATTTCGCGCCGTGGTGCATAACCTCACCGCCTCCACGAGGGGGGCCCCAGTGGAGGGGGGGGGAGTAGCCTCCGCTGGTAAAGGTAGGGCTCCACCTTTGACAGTTCACATGGGACACTAATAGTCTGACGTTAACGGTGTGTGTTCTGTGGAATGGTATGGTGGCGCCATCTGTTGCGTGAACGCCCAGTCTGGAGCCGGCTTAGAATTGACTAATCGGTCAACTGGCCAACTCGGAGAGAGGGATGAGAAGATTAGCATAAAAGAGATAATTTTTTGAGAGAGTACTGCACATTTTGGTCCCTCGGAGAACATTTCTATCTCAAATATTCTAAGGTCCGTACTACTAGTACTACTAGTACTAAGTACTAGTAGTGGGGATGAGAAGATGGAACGATGAGAAAAGGGTGAACCAAAAGAAAATTCGTAAAATTTCAAAAATATCTTTAATTTTCAAAATGTAAAGGATTAACTTGGGAATCGAACCCAAGTTCTCTTGAAACATAAGTGAGAAAAAACAGGCTAGGGGAAAAATTAAGTTTTTATTTCAATAAATTTTAAATAGAATGTCACAATATTGTCAATTCTTCTACCTCCTTCATCGTGGCATTGGCATGTATCAGGTACCTCGGGGTTGTCATCATCTGTTCTTGGACAATCAAAGAAGTGAGCGCCGTTGCGGTTAAAAATCATGTTGCGACCAGTTTCGAGGATTGCCAGAAGCTCGTTTTTGTGTTCTTCCAATAATACGTCGTGATACTTCTTTAAGAATACCACAAGATCGAATTCCATTTTTATTTTCTTGGAAGGATTGTGGCTGAGGTAAACACTAAAATCGTTATTTTCCACATTATTTAAGGACCTTAGTAGAACTAACATATTTATTCAAAGTACGAGGTAATGAAAAGAGCCTTTTAACGAAGTGAAATTATTATTTCAACCTTAAAAAAGCATTGGAGAAATGAAATAAAACTAATATCTTTAAAATTAAAAAAGAAATAGTTACCTTTCTTTTGAACCGTTGATCGTCGGTACGCTGGTGGTGATTGGTTGACTTTAACAGACACTCAACGAGCGCACATTTGTCCGAAGTATATATATACGGTTTTCCATTACTTGTGAAACAGCAGAAGGTCCTTTCACTACGCACCTTTATGGCATAAATTATTATTTTTAATTAGATTCAATTGACAAGGTTAGAAACTCATGCAATGCATATTGCGCTAGAAATTTGTATTAAGTGGCTTAAAATATTTTTATGGATTGGAAGTATCTAATGATTCCACCCATGTAGTTTCGACACCTTGGTGGAATCCTAACCTTCCATCTCAAATAGTCTAACGTTCGTACTACTAGTGCTAAGTAATAGTAGTAGTGGGGATGAGAAGATGGAACGATGAACAAAGGATGAACCAAAAGGAAATTCGAAAAATTTCAAAAATATTTTTAATTTTCAAAATGCAAAGGTAAGTAGAAAAACGGCCTCCTGGATCTGGTTGCTGCGCCGACATGGGAGGGGGTGATTGGGGCACCGACACGGTCCTAGAAGACATGTGTGCATTGTAGTTAAGCCGTAAATATATCCATAGTTACAAGTAATTAAAATAATCAAGTTTAAAAATGGAAAATACAGACTATTCTGTGTCCCAATTTTCCTCGCAGGGGATGTCCAGGAGGATGACGGGGTGGTTGACCCTTGCTGGAGAGCTATAAAAAATATTTTTAAATGCAGTTAAACGTTTAAGATTTTCATATTTACAAGGAATAAAAGTATTCAAGTGTAAATGAAAAAGATAATTACTCGGGAATCTGCACGTCTTTGTTTGCCGGGTCATCTGGGTGGTTCGGATTATTCTTCCTACACCTCCACAGATGCATGGGCATTCTCGTCCTTAATACTCGATGGTGGCGATCCAATGGACATGTAATAAAATCTTGGTTTGACGACATTTTGATGGTTCTGTGGAGGGCGAAAAAATGTAGAGAAAGTATTGGTTATCACAACGAGACATTCTTTAATCAAAAGTAATGCAAATGACTAATATTTCAAATATAGGGTTATGTGAACAATTAGAATAAAGATTTACTAAAGATCAGAAATAAGTGTAGACTTACCGAGGTTTAACGTATAAATGTTAACTGTACTTTATACGCGCATTTTCCTTTTATTTATAGTAATATAATTTTTTAAAAATACCTACGTAGGCAATAGCGAATGCCCAACGTGTTTCCCCCATTCCTTTTTCATAAAAATTGTAAAATGCAGAAATAACTTTCCATAACCTATTTCAAAAGCGTACGTCCTTCCTTTCATTGGAGACGTAGTGTAATTAACTAGTAAATATTACTTGCGAAACAACAGAACGTCCTTTCAGTACACACCTTCATTGAATAAATTCAATGACATTTGCACGTAAAATTTAAAAACCCGGAAATCGTCGGGAAAATTTCCAATCGAAACCGCATTCGAACCGCTGGTCGTGGAGGGTTGCAAATTGGTGGAGGGCTAGTCGAGGGTGCCCTTTATTGTCCTTTGGAATTTGGTGGTGATTCCTACCATAGCATCGGAGATATCGCGTTTTTAAACGTGTTTCGTGTTTCTATCTGTCTAAGAAATGGTGAAGGAATTTACATTTCACCCCCTATCTCCCTTAGTAGTGGTTAGATCACCCCCAAATTTCAGATGGTGATTGTTTGAGGGGATACGAGTGCGTTGCACTCTTGAGCGCCAAAATCGCGCTTTTGAAGGTTTGGTGATTGCCGAGAATTTGACTCGTTTTGTACCGTACTATTTTCTCTTGCGTTTCGAATAAATTCATAATTATCTGAAAGAGAGACAGATGTTATGCAGGTTTCGCCTTTATTTACGTAACGTATACGGTCGAAAAAGTTTTTTACCAACCACTCACTCCCTATGGGTCCGATTAGGCTGTAATTTGGTACGCGGACTTACCTCGCAACCCCTGACGTTGGGCTGACGTCTCATCGTCCTCCGATGTTCTCGTGAAGAGAGCAACGGTCACATTTAATTACGCATAATTAGGGCGAGGAAAGTGAGAGGCAAGCGATAGCGAGAGGTAATGCAATCGTGATTGCGTCAGCCAAAGTGTAACGATTAATAAAAAATGAAATTGTGTTAAATGCATACATGCAACAGACACGAATACGTTTAAACGCATGATGCAATAAACCTCGCCTATTAATTGTAATTGCGCGTGATTGGGATTTAAGCGGGGAAAGGTCTTAGATAGACGCATATATAAATTGGTTCGAAAATCTCGATAACACCACATTTCTAATTGTTCGTAACATCTTGAAGTACCTCAGTCCAGGTCTAATTGTTCGTGACATCGTGAAGTACCTCAGTTCGGTAAGTTATTTTTGCTCTCATTGTTTAGAATGTTAATTTAACGTTCCGCTTTTTAAAGTATTATTTTTGTGTTAATTTTACGTTCGGGTTTTAAAGTATTATTTTTGATTAATATATATTTTTGATCTCCTTTTTAGAATCTTAATTTTACGTTCTGTTTTTTAAAGTATTATATTTGTGTTAATTTTACGTTCTGTTTTTAAAGTTTTTTTGTTTTGTTTATCTATAGATGGATTTATATGAAATAAATAAAGTTGCAGAGGGGATTCTGAAGCCAACCAGTAAACTTCAGGACTTTGAAATTGGGAAACCGCAAAAAATTTTATCGGCCAAAGTGGTGGAGACGAAGTTTGGAAAAAGCATCGTTTTGGAACTCGACGAAGTGGAAGTATTCCTTCCAAAGCGGGTGACCTCTAAGTTCGAGCCGATTGTAGCAGAGTTTAGTAAGGGTACCTACAGTGTTACCTTTAAGGGCAAAAAGGAAGTCGGAAAAGGAAATCCAATGATTCAATTTGAGATAGCTGAGGTGTAATTAGAGATAACTGGCATAAAGGTGAGTGTGTGTGTGTGTGTGTACGTATTTGTAAAGTAAAAGCGAGAGAAAAATGAACGTGAACAAACTTACTAAGAAATGCATCAATTTAATTGAAAAATTAAACAATTACAAGGAGGGACATTGGAATATATGGGTGAAACCAATTCAAAGACATATCGGACTATGTAACAGTGTATTGCGTTCTAAGAAAGATAGTCTTTCAATTGGAAAAATACGGAAATTGCAAACGTTGATTCATCATTTAAAGGCTTTTCAAAAATTATTTTTGCAGAAAATTCACCCAGTCGGTGCAGGATTAAAACTGAATCAACGGATTAAGTGGGAAGACGTAATTTCTTGTTTTCAGAGTAGAATTAGGACAAGTGTTATAATTAATTTATCTCACAAGTGTTTACTTCAATTTTTAACTGATGCTGAATTATTATTCCGAAAAAAAAATTAAAATTATTTTACGAAAGTTTAAGGTAATTAAGGTTAATGCAGATTTTTGTGGGGAATTTATAAAACAATCGGATGATGGGGATATTTTAGAATATAAATATTTTAATACCAGAAATGCGGTGATTGACGAAGGAACGGATTTGCAAAATTGGTTCGTAGATTATATACAAGATAAAATTTCCAACAAAATGTCTGAATTTCAGGAGGGTCAATCGGGTTGGGCCTTGCATCGAATTGTGTTTTTAGAAATTAATATTAACAAATACGAAATGGGCAATGGCTCATCTTTCATTAAGTTACCTGTGGAAATAGAAAGGAAACATGCAGTTATTAATATCCGAAATAATGATGATAAGGCATGTTTCTATTGGTCTGTTGTATGTGGTATATTTCCTTCAAATAAGCATAAAAATTTAACATCTTCGTACCCTTACTACAAATTAGTTTTGACTACGGAAAATTTAGAGTCACCAATGACGTTACAACAAATTTCAAAATTCGAAATTGTAAATGATATATCTGTTAATGTTTATGGTTTAGAATTACAAAAGAAAAACAGTTATACAGTAGTTCCTGTTAGATTAACCAAAAATAAATTAGATACACACGTTAATTTATTATTAATTCAAAATAAATATTTTTCCAAAGACGATAATTTTGATAATGTTGAAGATGATGAGGAAATTAAATATTACTGCTATATTAGTAATCTGTCTAGATTAGTTTCAGCACAGATAAATAAAAACAATCATATGAAATTCATTTGTGATAGATGTTTAAATTACTTTCAAAAGCAGGACAAGTTCGATAATCATATTAGACTTTGTGCGAGTATAAACAATTATAAAATTTCATTTCCCAAATATGAATATGTCGAATTTAGAAATTTTATTTTTAAGCAGACGGCACGTTTTATTATTTACGCAGATTTTGAAAGCCTCTTGGAGGTTTTTGACGACACCTCTGCTGCTGCTGCTACAAGAAAATATCAAAAACATACGGCTTATTCTGCAGGTTACTATTTAAAATGTGCTTATGATGATTCTCTGTCATTTTTTACCAGTAATCGTGGTACAGATTGCATAGAGTGGTTTAGGATGGAATTAAAAAAGTTGGCTAAATTGATTGAGTCAAAAATGAAAGTAATCAAACCTGTAACTAACACATCGAAAAACAAATTGTCTCATGCGAAAACTTGTCATATTTGTGAAAAAACTTTTAAGGCAGATGATAAAGTCGTATTAGACCATAATCATTTTAATGGGGAAGCACGGGGCTGGGCGCATGCGCAGTGCAATATCTTGTTTAAAAAGCTCTTTGTGGTGCCTATAGTTTTCCATAATTTGACGGGGTACGATAGTCATTTTTTAATTAAAGATTTAGCCAAATCGGGGAGGCTGAGCATACTTCCCAACAACAAAGAACGATATATAGCATTTACTCAATATGATGCCGAAACGAAAATAAAATTTCGATTTATTGACTCCTTTCGATTTTTGGGTGCATCTCTCGATGAGATGGTGTCAATCATGGAAAAGGAAAACCTCGTAATTGTGAAAAGTGAATTTGGATGCACTGATGATGATGAAAAATGTAATTTATTGACCAAAAAAGGTGTATTTTGTTACGACTACATTTCGCACGTTGATAAATTAGAAGAAACGGAATTACCACCGATTGAGCACTTTTACAATAAATTGAATGACGAAAGCATTAGTGTCGAGAAGTATGCTCACGCTCAAGAGGTTTGGAAAACGTTTGGAATTCAAAATTTGGGGGAATATTCGGACATATACTTGAAAACTGATGTCCTACTTTTGGCAGATGTGTTTGAAAATTTCAGAAAAAATTGTCATGCAACTCACAAGTTAGATCCGGCATGGTATTACACAATGCCGGGGTACACATGGGATTGCATGCTTAAATTTACAAAATGTAAACTGGAATTGTTACGCGATGTTGACCAAATAATGTTTATAGAGCAAGCGATTAGGGGTGGGATATCGGTTTGTTGTAATCGCTTTTCGGAAGCAAACAACAAGTATATGTCCACACAATATGATTCCACTATCCCATCCAAATATATTCTTTATTTTGATGTGAATAACCTCTACGGATGTGCTATGCAAGAGCCTCT